>VWZS01009069.1:1146-193094 GCA_013397075.1 Rhabdornis inornatus
GATGGCGGCAGCGGCGGCCCAGGGGTGAGAGGGGGATGGAGGGGAGACTCCCTCCTCACGGTGTCAGTCGTGGTGCTCGGCAGAGTGCCCGGAGGTAGCAGGATGAAGCGGGAAGGCAGCAGTGCGATGTCTGACAGCAGGGAACGTGGCTCCCGGCACTGGGATTGCGGGAAGGGTGCTAAGTAGCCGCACCGGCCGCTTTCCTCCGACTCCACGAGAGAGCGAGAGCCCAGGCCGCTGCCCCACCTCTCCTTTCCGGTGTTCCCCCTCTCCCCACCCCACAGTGAGAGAAACTGTTACCCTAGCTATCTGAGCTAGGGTGTAGCCACAAATACTTAGCATAACAATGGGAAAAATTCCACAGAAAGAAAAGGGGAAGAATAAACCCCCAACACACTGTCAAGTCAAAATTGGATGAAATAAATAAAAACCCAAGAAAGGGAAGAAAAAAACCTCTACAAATATAAGCAAAGAAACCAGCACATGACTACCTGTACTAATGTAGGATTAAGTCTTTAAAGAAACATAAATGCACAGCTCGGGATATCCACATTTATCCATGTCTAATAGCTTCAGTGTTCATCATTCTCCAGTCAAAAATTCCAAGGGAATTCTTCAAATTTATTTCTTTAGCATTGGCTGCAGCATTTGTCTCTTCCTCACAATTTCTTCAGATAAAACTTCTTACAGAACTCCCTCTCTAACAGACATAAAAGTCTTTTCTTTGATGGCAGCTCAGAGTCTTACCAGGAAAAAAAGCAACTACCTCTGTTTTGTCATACCTGGATATTCATTTGAGGGATATAGAGCCCATTTTTCTTGCCTGTGTCAGAAAGCTAGAAAAAAAGAAAAAAACCTAATTATATGATCCCCAATGAAAAAATCCCAAGCAGCTGGAAGAATTCTTGAGGTCTTCTTCCCTCTCTGCTCTTAACACCAAACAGGACTGCTGACATAGAGTAGCCTTTATTCCTTTCCTTGCTTGTCCTGATAATGACACTGAACTCCCCTACAGATCTAACAACTGGAGAAGCAGCAGGGTATATAGCAAAGGGTCTTAAATCCCCAGCGTACTCCAACCACCCATTTGCCAGAGAAGAGGAAGCTCTTCCTGCTGAGAGCCAGGTCATCAATTGCTGAGGAAAAGATGCCCCCAGGGACAGCAAGCCCTTCTCTCATGGCTAGGTAGACAACCTTTCCAATGTGAGCCTCTATTCACCATCTGCAGTCAGGTGATCTGCAGTCAGGTGAGGGTGATACCTCTGCTCATCCTCATAACTTCTCAGAGGAACAACAGAGAGGAGTTAACAAGCAAGGGAATGGCAGAAGGATTGCTCCAATTTGGGGATATTAGCCTTGCTCAGTAAAACAATGCTCAGCAGACACAGTAGCTGGGGAAGGACAAATGGTTTGGGGTATAACACCAGACAGTTTCTCCTCCCAGGGCAGTCAAGTAGTTGGAAAGTAAAATATTAGAAGAAAGTTTGGATTGAAGAAAAAGAGAAAAGAGAAAATAATTACATTTTCCCACTCTGCCAGAAACCATGGTAGGGGTAACTGTCCCTAGTCTGCTAAAATCTTACAAAATCTTTAGCCTTGCAGAGTCCACAAATTAAAACTTAATAGAAAGTTCTGAACCCATCTTATTGCTTAAAATGGAAATGAATTTTTCAGATTTGGCCTTCCTTAGCAAGATTTTTCACTGCTTTAGTCATTAGAAACTTTATTTCTTTGCGCAGCATGTGCCTAATAACTTTTTTTTTAAGTCTCAGGACAGTGCCAATGCCTCTGGTGGAAATCTTCACAAGGTGAATTGTATCTACTGTCCTCCCAGGAGATAAGCAGAGAGGCTCTCTTTCTCATGCAGAGCACCGCACACAGGGGTTTTACAATCAGATACACTCAGAAGAAAACAAAATGTGAAAAATACAAATGGATAATAGTTTTCCCCTCAGAGTTTTAAGTAAAAAGTGCCACATCTTTAAAGGTAATAAAGCTATCATGAACAAAATGCCTGTGTCTTTGCCTCATTCTTTATTTGCAAACTTTGCCCTGATTTAAACAATAATCTTATTTTTGTGGCTGATCTCTGCTGAGTATCAAATGAATCAATCTTCTATTCTTTCCATCTAAAATGGACTTGGTAATTGTTAATAGAAGATTCAAAGGAAAAGAGCAAAATGCTATCTGTCGTTTCTGCTTTCAGCACCAAACAAGTGACTGAGAACTGAAAAAAACCCACGGACTATACAGAGCACCAGCATTGACTTCATTTACACTTCTGGTCTTTACACAATGGCTGCTTTCCAATTACAGAAACAAGGATAAAAGAATTTGCCAACCACTTTTGAAATTCTTCCTCCAAAGCTACTTGCCACTTTTCTTTCTAATATATTTTGAAATAAATAGGACAGGTTCTTAATACAATTTAAAATTAAGAGTCACATATTTTTGCTAAGAAAGTTCAGAAGCACATGCCTAAAAATTACCCATAAGCATTCCTATCCTGGCAAAAAGAAGACATACTATCCACATTAAGCTAATGATTGACAGCAGACAATTTCATTATAATATTTTCAGATGGACTTTTTCCCCCTGTAACAAGTTTGCATGGTCACAGCATCTTCCTTTCACCAGACTAATACTTAAGTTTCTATCTTTCTTTGTCTGCTAGTTCTGCTCTGCCAATCTAGTAATATCCATTATATTGCTAAAGTCTTATAAAAAGAAACAGGTTACCCAAAAAGGAAATATTATGGTCTATTCCATTAAACACAGTAAAACTTTAAATCACACATAAAAATAGGTCATCCAATTACATGGCAAAAATGACATTTTTTCATTGTCCAGTACACAATATATTTACAGGAAAATTACCAGAAACTCCTCAGCTGTATCAGATCTGAACCTTATATTTAGATGCAGTCATATATTACTGCTGATAATGTGATGCCAGTGAATAAATTGGAATTTTTCACTGTCCTTTATCAAGATAAATTGTTCTGTCAATAGCAAATGGCTGGCAAGTATTAACACTCTGCACACTATATGACTTTTCATTCCAAGCAAAAATTGTATTTAATGCTTTTTCCCAAAATCCATGGCCGTGACTATCCCTATTACCTATTTAACTACCTTTTAAAAGGAGGATTTATTTCTGCAAATTAGGATCTGGGTAACAAGACGGTATCATGCATCATAAACTTTAAGCCAATACAAGGCAGGACACTTGCAGTTCAAATGGGAAAATACCTTTCTCTCATCATTTGGTCATCCAATAGCATTACCAAGCTGTGGTGGGAGCAGCTGCTCAGAGCAGAACTTTATCTTGGCTTTCTTCCACCTACACCACCACCACATCCCACAGTAGCCATTTGCTCATTGGCCTATTACTTTCAATAGGTATTCCAGTAATTGGCTATTTCACACTTGTAAGGCTTGAACTGGCAGAGTGCAAAGGGCAGCCAACCAGCCTGTCAGGGTCCTGCACGCTGGTCATCCATCAATTATCATCTGCTATTACAAGACAGAGCAAATGCTCCGAAACCTTGTTGGCCTGGATTAGCTTTGCTATGAGTGTAATTTATCCCCAAACAATGTTAAGTTCCTATCTGAAGAACGAGGAGGTCGCTCTGAAATGAGTAACATGTTTGTTGGTTGGCATGTGATGAGGAGGGAGGCAGTGGGGGAGACAGTGTTGATTATCTGGAGGATTGTAGCTTCTGCTGGGTTCTGTGGCCACCTGCAGTCCTACACCCACTCCCTTTGCTAAGAAATACTCAAAACCAGAAAAATACAATTTGTTTTATAAATTATGACTTCAAAGGGAAAAAAAAAGGTTCTGCCTACAGCAGCCCAGAAAGGCTGGGCACACTGCTGGTATTTGTTGTAAATTGTTCTGTATCTGCACTTATGACAGAGAAAAACAAATCTGGAAGAAAAAAGTGGTAAAAACGTTATGTTAGTTTGGAAAGTTACAGTGACTGTAACACTAATCCCTTTTTTGCTTTAACCTGACAGTCTGAGAGGCTCCATTTGCAATGAAGTCACATCTGATCTCTCACATCTCCTGCAGTATTTTATTCTGCATCTTTCCATGACAGGCTTTTTCATTACCCACATTTAAAAAGCAAAAAGGCATACAAAATCTTTGTCCATCTTATTTCCTATTCACTAGATGTTCCAATTCTAGGTAATATCATTTAGTGGTGGCTGGGGCTTATTATCTACCAGCTTCCTGTACAAACAACCCAGACAACTTCTTCCCAAAGGCCAAATTGATCTGTTGACCTGCTAATATACAAAGTGGTCTCTCGCCTTGCAAGTATTTAACTTGAGCAAAGTAAACGATTTTAAAAAATAAACAAACTCCTCCATTATATGTGCTAATAAATTCCCAAATACTTAAAAAAGATGAGAAAAAAAATCATATACTTGTTAAGAGCAAGGTGATTTAGAAAGCTGATAAAGATATTTAAAAATCAATTCTGAACTTTGAGAGGACATGACTAAGGCTCTTAATAAATCCAGCTTCAAATAAATCTAGGAGTTATGCACCCTTACTAGTTGAATAAATGAAGTGACATCGACGCATATCTAATTGTAATACATCACAAGATAATCTGTCAAGCCACAAGTGTTCAGGTCCTGTCACCCTTCTTTGTCCATTATTTATGCATAACCTTCATTGCCAGTGAAATCCCTATGAAGTATAGCTTGGCTTCCATTTTAGTCACTCAGCAGATACAGTCAGGAATCAAACCTGTACAAACTCTCCAAAATAGTTGTTACTCTGCTGGAGAGAGAGTTCAGAAAGGAACAAACATACAGAAGCCACAACTGTTTTCTGCTTTGCTTAATAGACTGAAGAGCCAACAACCCTGTATCTTTGCAGTGGACTTTGGGGCATGCCCTGCTGCCAAAGCTTGCTTTGTATTCATTTCAAGATGCTATCTGGGGTCTCTCAAGCCTTTATTTCTTTATCCTATTTCAGACAAGGAGGTTCACCTAGAAACACATCTCAGTGCTTTTAACAGCATCTGCTGTGGTAATAGGAAAGCAAACTAATGGAGCAGTGCAGTATTTTTTACTCCAAACTTGCCAAAGATGTGTGAAGGGCAAACAGTTGGACATATTTACATACATTCATGATCCAGGAAGTCTCAGTTCAGCAGCTGCTGCAGCAAAGGTAATTCTTCCCTGTTAGCCTGCTCCATGAGCTTCACGTCCTGCTGAGAGTGATGGGCAGTCTGCAGGGAAAGCTATCAGAGCTATAGCCTGGCTGGGGTTTTTTCGCTGACTCTTATTTTAATAAGAAGTCACAAATTCTTAATCACCACTTTATTGAAGAAGAAACAGGGATTCCTCCCCCTGTTTCTCTTCTTCCCCCAAGGCACACATAGACACTTTCTAAATGCGAGAATAAAGATGCACAATTCACAGTATTTCAGCGGTTCAGACAGGGCCTCTGCTTAACTCAGGAGGCTGCAATAACAACCACAATCTGTTTCAGGCATGCAGCACTAGAAAATTAAAGGTTCTGTAAATTACATGGCTATATTCCTCCCACAGCCCAATTAAAGGCTTTATCATTTGTCAATAAAGTACCAAATAAAAAAAGGTACCCTCCAGATAAGGCAGCTGTTGCTATTTGGCTCTGGTGAGCCTTTATTTATGTTCTGTAAGTTTGCAGCATGAAAGTTGCTGATAGGCCATGCATGTTATTACCAGGTGGCCCACAGAAATGCTCCTGTCCCCAGGGCCAAGTCCCCAATAGCACACATCTTTTCCAGCACACACACAGTCTATTCATATGCGGTGTGATTCACGTTACTGCTTTCTGCCTTTGAAGCTCTGAAACAGCAGACACTGCCTTCCCTTTAACACAGAATCCTCCAGCAGCCACCAATCCCTGTACTGAGCCAATACCTGCTCTGGCAGCCTCTTAGTATGATATTGGTATGCCTGAGGGTGTCCAAAGATATCAGCAAGAGTTTTCCTTGTACACTCAAAAGGAGAAAGGATCAGGCCCCTGATCCAACCCTCATCCTGCTGAGAGTTGGTATCAGCCATTCTTAGGCTAAAAAGTTTGGCTGCTGTTGTCTCTGATGCCCATATTCTGCCGCCCCGCCCCGCTCCCAGCTTCTCAGAAGTAACTTTGGAGAGCTGAAGCTTCTCTCTTCTTCCTTATCACCTTTTTTTTTTTTTCCCTTCATTTAAAGAGCAATGGCTTATGGGCTTTTACTACGGCTGAATATTTTCACCCCTAGGAAATGGTAACACTTCCTAGGAACAGAGGCATTAAGACATCAACACAGCACCCCCATAGCTTAATGTGCACAATTCTCTCCCCTTCCCCGGCTTTTTTAATTTCAGGCACTTCCTACTTCTTGTTTGGGCTTCTGAGTGATACAAGTGTGTAATTAGAGAAAAAAGGCATTAACATCTGCAAGGCACTCTTCAAACATCAAAAAATCAACCTAAGCAAGTCTGCTTGCTGTTTCTTATAATCACAACATTAATTTTTTACTTTTGGGGAAAAATAACATTCCTGTATTTCACAGATGATGGCAGAGCTAAAAATTAATTTAAGATGATAATGCTACATGAAAATAAAAACCTCCTCTGATTGAATTTCAAGGACTCTTCTGTTTAACTAGCTTCAAGAGTCCTTTTTTTGATCATAATAAAATTATTTGCCATATGGTTCAGATGCTTGTGATCCCCTCTCAATGAGAGGATTATGCATGAGATATAATGCCTACTGTAGCTGCAGCCAAGCACACAGCTGGCTCTGATAATGCCAACAAATGGCTTCATCTATCTCAATGTCACGTAGGAGCTGGTGCGATGTGAATCAGCCTAGAGTACAATTAAAATCTACATCATCTGTGAGAAAGGTGATGGAGGTTCTGACATCAGAGCTGTGCCAGATTCATCCTCTTTCCATTGTAACACAAGAAACATGTTGCCCTTTTCACCCTGTCACACTAATGATGTGCCTTGCACATCTCTTCCTGTGCACATTAAAGGTAGTAAATCAGGGAGACTCCTATTTAAAGGCTTTGCCTTTATCTGACATTCAGTAACAAGTAGAATTTCTAAATTTAAGTGCATTCCTTGCTCCCCCCTCTGTGATGAGATAATGCCACTTGAAGCCTATGAGTGAAATATGCATAGAGGAGTTTATGATCCATATGAATGCAAATTGTGACAGTATGCAAGAATTTCCTTGTTTTAGTTCCACAATATTTACTCAGACTAATAAAAGCAGGCTTGAAAATCCATTTTGTCCACCAAACCAAATTTTATTGCAGAAAGTGGCCATAATTCACAACAAACAAGCTTGATATCTAGACACTGATGAACCTTCTTTTTCAGGGCTTTAAAGCTAGTGGAACTTGGGCAATTATTTTGTTTTATTATTAGACTCATTAAAGGGAAAACCCACAAATATGTTTTATTAGCATTTTTGACAACTTAACGTAAATATAAGACATAATTACTTATGTCTGGCTCTCAAATTTTATTACAATCCAGGGTTGTATTAAAATATTTTAAACCTTTGGACATCAGAAATATAAAAGCTTGTCTGGTGGAATACAGCAAGACGCTAGCTAATGTTGTTTTGTCCTTTCTGTCAATTTAGCTGCATCAGTTTGTGTGGCACATTGCAAATGGTATTGCTAATCAATGCAATGTAGGCACTGGAAAATGAAGATATGCAGTTTTACACTCAGTCGTGATCTTTACTGAGATGTAATCAAAGTCTGTTTAAAAATCTTTAATCACACAATACACACGCAGACCATTTCCAACTATCTCCTGCTTAGGACATAAGACATAGTCTCAGTGCATGCTCCTGAATTACAATGATAAATATGTTTTTAAATGCCCATGTTTTTACTAAATAAGACAAAATACATTACATTTGGCGTCCCATTGTGTTAGTCCATCTTAATGTCATTTGTCATAATAGTGTTACACCACCCTTAAACTTGTCTGTGCAAGTATTAAAGTATTGTTTTATGCACCAACATCAAAAGTCTAAATCTGGGAATGCAAAGCTTAGTCTCTCTCCATAGGGAAACTAGCACCTTGGTGCTTTCTGTTAAGCAGTCAGTGGTAATAGGTTTTGCCTACAGACCAGTCTGCATGTCTGTAATGACATTGCTCTCTTAAGTTGATTTAGAGAGAATAACAGCAACATCATCTTCTGTAAGAGCTTACATGATACAAGCTTTGGAGAAGCATCCAGGTGACATAAAAATCTACCATTTAATACAGCAAAAATTACAAAACTTTAAAATTAGAAAACATAAATTAATTCAGAGCTTCTAAGGAACTCTTTAGAAAGCAGATGTCTCTAAAGTGAACAATGCAATCCTTGAAGTGGATGTAAAATGTCATTGCTCTCAGGGGAAAAAAAAAAAAGAAAATCCAAGGAAAAGTTTTAGTGCACCTGCTGGGTCTGCCTGTATCTAAACTTACTGATAAATGAAACAAAAAGCTGTATATGAAGGCTTCATGCTTCATTGAATAAATATTTGTTCTCTCAGACCTTACTCTTGCTTTTTTTCCCTTTCCAAATAATAACAGCTGAAAACTGCAAAACAATGCACCCACTTAAAAATCAGGTACAAGCTATTCACAACTGTACCAAAGAAACTTTGCCTTTGAAGATAAGACACATCCACTTAAATCCAAGTTATGCTTTCTTTTACTTGAGTAGACAAACACACAGTAGCCTATACCGAAATTTGAAGATAAATTGCAAGACCTCGTAAAACCAGCCACGCCAAATGATGAATTTTATTTTTCTGTGCATCTTTCTGAAACAAGTCAAACCATGAAAGGGTAAAAAGCATAGAGTGACAATTCATAATATCAGTTAAGGTGGCAGATACTTCAAACTGGGAAAAAACTCTCCTCCCATAATATGAAAATGCCATTGAAAACTATTAACACGCTTTCTCTCCAGTCCTGAAAATTGTGCTACAGCTATCCCAACTCATCTTTTATACCAACTTTTATATACGCATCTTCAGAGCTCCCACAAATCCCAGAATTTAAGAAAATCTAACATATACAACCTTGAAAAATATGTATCCAGCTAATGTATTTGAAGAGAAAGACACTCTTAACAGAAATAACAGTTTTAGAAAACTAAATCTAACAGCAACAGAAAATCCTGTTAGCTAAATGCAGTGCCCTCAAGAGGACAACAAAATTATAATGCAAATATAAGTAAAACAGAGACACAGAAAGACCACCCCCCTGACATATCAAAAATTTGAAGGTTAAAAAGCCATTGATTTGAAGGTTAAAAAGCCAATGACAACTAGATTACAAAATTGCTAAAAACTGGAACTACAGTGCACAATCTCTAGAAGAAAGGCATCAGAAATTTTCTCATCTGTGGTAAAGTGGAAGTTCTTGATATGTGACTTGGCCTAAGCCACCAATATAATAAAAAGCAACCCATGCTAGAATAATTATTCAAAGAAAATTAAGACAGAACTAATCTCAGTGTTAGCTGCAGGAAGAAGAAAAAAAGGAGATGAGATTGACTGAAGGAATAAATGTTCTGGTAATCTCATCCTTTAAGACTTGTCTGTACTTTTACCTTGAAAATGTGCACAACAAAATTGAATTCTGCAAGCTACTGCACATAGTGCCAAACCACTGAACTTCCCCTATTCCTAATAACCGGGGTCAGAAAAAGCCATATAAAAGAAGTTTGGAAAGACGTTTGCTTCCATCCAGGAGAAAAAAGGCAAAATCACTTAGTTAAACCCTCTCACCCCCAATGCACGTACCTAAAAAAGAACCTAGCTTTAATTCTGGAATGATTTGGTGAAAATAGTAGAAATTAGATTAATTAGATTAATGTATAAAGACATGCAGACAAGCCAATATTGAAACAATAAAAACAACCTATAGATGGTGATTGCTGACTCAATGAACATCTTGTAGAGCCATATATTGGGTTTGTGGGGCAAAAATTTTGATAGCAGGGAGCTAGAGGGATGGCTTCTGTGAGAAGCTGACAGAAGCTTCCCCCATGTCTGACAGAGCCCCTATGTCTGACAGAGCCAGCTTCATGCCAGAAATGCCACTGGCCATGGCCCATCAGCGACTGTGGTAGTGCCACTGGGATAACAGCTAAGAAAGGAGGAAGAAAGCCCTGTGCATTTTGCAGCCGGAACAGGGAGTGAGAATATGTGAGAGAAACAGTCCTGCAGACACCATGGTCAGTGCAGAAGGAGGTGGAGGAGATGCTCCAGGCACTGGAGAAGAGATTCCCCCGCACCCCATGGTGAAGACCATGGTGAGGCAGCTGTGCTCCTGCAGTCCATTTAGGGCCACGATAAACCAGACTACTAGTGATGCACTGAGACTGCAGAGAAGAAAAAAGGATGATCACAAAAGCTATTTTTCGCATACTTGGCAAATCTCCCTTCCTGTGCTGTTCTCTGAACTTACTGTTCTAAGTAATTAAGAAGCAACAAATTGTATGGAAAGCTCATCTTAGTGGGCTGAGCAGCTCAATTCAGTTTCAGGGTAACTCACTTCCAAGCACACAATATATTTTGCTGCAACATTTTACCAGTGCTTGCCGTTGTTGATATAATCCATTTCTGCATGCTGCTGAGGTCCTCACCACCAGCTAAGCACCTAGATGCAGACAGAAACAAGAGGTGCTAAAAAAGAAAACTTTTATCCATTGAGTAAACCATAGTATTTTAAGACTTCTTGTTGTTTAGGATCAGAATATAATTCTCCTTAGTATATTAAATACTTCTTGACAGATTATTTCAATTAAAATATCTGCAAGTCTGGGTCTTTAAAAGGTACAAGAGGTTGTATATAGAATTATGGGTATGTGTTGAGGTTACTGCTCGACTCCAAAACACACTTCCTGTTTTGAAGATAATATTAGAATCTCAAAGAGCATGAGAAATGAGAAATGAGAAAGAAGATGAGAAAAAGTTTACTTTTGAGATAGCTCCAGTGCACCTTCAAGCTTTGATATTTTCTGTTCGCCTTTTTCTATATCCCTTTTTTCATTTTCCTAGAACCAGCTGTCTATTCATAAAGCCAGAAATATATTGCTCAATATAGCATCAGTATTCCTACTATAGCACTGACAGATTAGAAAAGGTTGTTGAAAAGCAAATGCATATATGTAAATGTTTTTTCTATATTAAATGGAAACATCCCAAAACCTCAAATGATCCATGTGAAATTTTAATTATAACTTAACAGCTGTTTCAGCTAATTGAAGGATATCAGAAAGGTGATTTCCTTCTCATTGTAATTAAAGAGTTAAGCCTAATTTACCATTGTCAGAATAAGACTAAATGCCAATCTGCTCTGCCTAATTATATAAAAAGGTAAACAGGAGAACTCCAAGACAGACATCAGAAGGCTCCCTCCCACCTCAAAAAAAACCCCAAAACACACTTCTTTTCTGGCAAGAAGATGGGCAATGACCTTTAAAGCAAGCAAGCAACTCACTCTAATTCTGCTTTGCCACCCCTTTATTAATTTTCTGTGGAAGCTATTTTCATTTCCATTCCCTTGACTTCCAGCTTTATTGTCTAATATTGTGGCTATACATGAAAGTAAACATGTTTTGCATTCACTAAATGTGGTATTATCTAGTTGTCACCAGTGAAACAAAAATGCAATACAGAAGTAAGGTTGAAATACATGTTTTTCTATGACAATGAAACATTTCTCCTCCTATAACTCTGAAGGAAAACAGAGTGAACAAAAAATCTTCTTGATCTCTATCTGAAATAATATGCATACTTTCTAAATTACGCATTAAATACAATGGTCTTCAGAACAAATACAGTCCTTCCAAATGTAACTGAACAAAAAGTGGAAGCTATGAGAGTTCAAAGGTTTTGGTTTTTTTGCAATCCAGTGATTAACAGACAACCTGCACGTGAGAACTTTTCTACTCCACCTTTTTTCCATCTCTCTTGCAACACAGATGCCATGATTGAAGAGAAACATGTACGATTTATATTGCTTCCTCTGGCTACAAGTGTCAATAATAACCAGTGTAAAGTTAACTGAATTATGAATTATGTCAACAATCACATATATATGTGCTTATGTATGTGTGTGTGTGTGTGTGTGTGTGTGTGTACAAATTATGAAACCATGTTATCTTCAACATGTTATATAAAACACCAAAGTGCTCCAAGTAGAATTTTGCTCCTATCTAGGTATAGGAGCAAAAGTAGTGAGAGATGAGTGAAGCAGTGCAACCTGGGAGCAGTATTTCCCTGAAG
Source organism: Rhabdornis inornatus (assembly GCA_013397075.1). Classification (NCBI taxonomy): domain Eukaryota; kingdom Metazoa; phylum Chordata; class Aves; order Passeriformes; family Rhabdornithidae; genus Rhabdornis; species Rhabdornis inornatus. The sequence continues at coordinate 13,455 of VWZS01009069.1, forward strand.
AGAAGTGCATCTGTATATTTAATTCACATTTGCACCACACCTGAAACTCTGCATAGCTCAAGTGCAATCAGCATCATACCCTAGCAAAAAAGAGAATAACAAACAGCATCACTATGCTGGATGCCAGCAGTAGATCAGGAAGCCAACTGAAAAATATTAAAAGCATCACATAACAGAGATTTAGGCTGTAAAGGACCTCAAAGATCACATTTTTCCAATCCCCCTGACATGGGCAGGGACACTTCCACTAGATCAAATTGCTTGAAGCTCCATCCTACCTTATCTTGAACATTTCCAGGGAATGCTCATAGGTGTTATACAGTGTGAATTGAGGAAGTGCAAATGCAAAATGGAAGGCATTTTGGATGTCTTTAACAAAGGCCAGTGCTGGTGGAAATGAAGAGAGTCTCTGACTTGAGTAGAACCTCATCTAACAGTAAGGTACATCAAGTACGATCTGTGACCAGACAACTACTGCTCTCAGTTCAGCTAGTTATGGCTATTTTAAAAAAACACTAAGAAAATACAGAGAGCTAATCATATACTGAAAATACTAGAGACAAGTTTGCAGTGAGCACACTTTCTGTACTTTGCCGCACAAGAATCTTTACATCAATTCCAGTCACACTCTAAGCACTAAACACTCTGCTTTTATGCTCAATTAATGTGACTTAATCCAGCCATAAGCAGAATATTTCAGAGAACTAGATTGTGCTGGGATTCCTCTGCCTCCTTGTGCTCTAGTGCTGCTGCTGACCATGACAAATTTCTTGGTTCTCCTCCATCCAACATAATTTCCTACATCTTTTTAAATGGCCAAAAGGAGAGAGTGTACAGCAAAAACTTAATGGGGAGTTATAAAAGCATACTTAAAAACCATCTCTAACTAATTAATTTCAAAGAAGAGAATAAAAACCCAATTTTATTCTATACGGAATATTACAAACATAAATTGTACACATCTATTTCAGCTGCTGTGCCCTCTGTACAAAGCAGGGCTAAACTCTGAGGTCAGTGGGAACAAATAAAGATGCTAGTCCACCTTCCTTCCACTGCTTTCTCACTCATTCATTTGTGCTTAACCCTCTGCCCAAATGTTGTGGAAAATCTTAACGCAGATTTATCTCAGGAAATTTACAGAAATATTTACCTTTACAGGTATCATCCCATTGGTTAACTTCCCCAGATAAGAAGCTACTAGAATCAAATTATTTTACTACTCATCTTTCTCTGTCCTGTCAAAAGTACATTTAACACAATCTGTGTGATGAATGTGGCCTCATGAGAAGTGGGAGGGAAAATTAATTTGGGGGGTCTGACAATGAAAAGATCATTTGTCATTACTGAGCTGAGCTCTGCCAGCAAATGACTGTATTGTTAGATCCCAGTGGCTGCTACCCATTTTCTGCCCCCTCCCTTAGCAAACTCCTTCCTAAAGCTTGGGTTTTCTCTGAATGAAGGTTATTAACGATACTAACCAGCCAGAGTGGGGAGCTTGGATGCAGTGGGGGTGGGACGTGAATTTGTAAGAACTAATTTGTCTAATGTTCAGTAACAAAGGCAAAGCGTCTGTGCTGTGAATTTATACAGCATCAATAACTGACTAACTGTTTCAGTACATGTAATGAGAAAATTCCCAGGCCAACCCAATGGTCTGCCCAGGCAGCTGGGGAGATAATACTCTGAATCAGATTTTTATTTTAATGCAGCTTCCATCTTTAAAGCAAGGAAGAACCTAGGGAGACTACCCTTGGCATGTATGCATATGTGCGTACACATATTCTTTCTTTCTATATATATTTTTTCATCTTAGAATAGAAGTATTTATTTTGAATAATAATGCCTCATAGTTAGTTAAGTTGATTGTAAGATTCCTGGTTGAATGGCCCTTTTAATTTTCTTCAAGTTGTTATACCTTCTCTTCAGTAGATTTTTTTAACCATATAGTTAATCATCTTATTATAACTTTTAGTTTGTATTAAAAAAAAAAAAATAGGAAGCAGTTTAATATTCAGAAGAAGGATTTTTTTTCTCCCTTTCACTTGCTGATCACATTAATGGAAGGGAAAGAAACACGTATTTTAATACTTTTAGATTAAATGCAGTTACACTTGAGAAACACATCCAGTTGCATTTCTTTACCAAGGATATTTACTGTTTGCATAGTAACAACTTCCCATTGTTTTCAAAAAATAGAAGAGCAAATACAATTTTTGACATTAAAAAAATTAAAAATCACTGTCAATCAAAAAGTGCATCTAGTTGACAATCAACTGGAACAATTAGTGGGTGCACTGGGCAACTCACTGAAATGTCACCACTGGAAAAAATGAACTCTCTGTATAAACATATTTATCAGAGAGAGTTTAGAAGCCTAAAGAAGAAACCAAAAAATAAAAATAATTAAGGAGAAGTTGAAGAAAGGCCTTTATTACAAGGGTAAAAATGAATGTACCACTTAAAATTAAAAGGCTCCCTGAACTTCGCATACTGATTGCATGCTCCAGCACAACACACCCAGACTACTTGATCTTCGGCCCTCCCAACCTGCGAAGGCTGCAGTGAAGTAATGAAGATATTTTATCCTTTCCCAAGCCAGATAAGCAAGGTGTTGCAGGTCATTACCAAAGCACTCTTGTCACCTTCCCACTGCTGTCCATTTATGTTATTACTCTGCTAAACATTTTGCTGCCTTCAGTAGCGTAGGATTGCCTTACAGACATCTAGAATGCTTCCTAGATCAACCTGTAGGCTTTCAAAGGTGAAGGATACGCTGCAATATAGCCTAAATGCCTATTCTACAGACTTCACCTATTTTGTACTGCATACACAGTTAGGCACAGGTATCAAATAACACACACACACAAAAATAACCACCCCAAACCAAAACCAAACCAAACAAAAACAAAACAGCAACAAAACAAACAAACAAAATAACACAAAAAAACACCAAAAAAAAGCAAAAAACCCCAAAACAAATCTAACAAAAAAAAAAAATCCCCCAAAACAATCAAACCCAAATCCAACTAAAAAACCCTATGAAATAAACACCCCAAAGTTAAAAGCTGTGAGTCCAAGGCAAGTTTAGAGCCATACTACCCTCTTTGTAAAACAAGCCCTGCACTGCCACAACCTTGTCTCTAAGCCACTATTACACCAGGAAAACATCAGGAGGAAGCAAACCATGACCTTGTGTTTCTGATCAGGACAGTTTTGCGGAAATGCTATGATGTGATATTTTAGAAAAAACATCCTAGAATATGACTCTAGGAAATAGTACTTGAGAGTAGCCTAAAACAGAAAATAGAATTCTATTTGCCTTTGACAAAGCAACGGAAGGGCTGAGAGGGAGCCATGGCTGCCCAAAGTGGCCTACAAAGAAAACTCCTCTTTGTTTTTCAGCAAAGAAAGGATGAACTGCAGCCATCCTCCCTAAACAGGCTTTAGAGAAACCCCTGGGAAAGATTGAGTTTTATATTCCTGTGGGAAAGAGACACTGGAACTGATTGTCAGTGCACTTTCATTTAAACTCATGTGCATTTATCAGAACAAAAGTTATATATTTATGTGTATAGGAATGGTCACACAGCATTCCAACCAAGCAGGACACCACTGTAATGGTTAAATTAAACAACAGCTAAATTGAACACAGAGAAGAAAACAATTTATTTTTGTTATTTAGCCGTGGAGCAATAACTTGACAAGATCAATTGAGAATTATCTAATACGTACCCAAAATTCCCCCTCACCCACTTACATGTCACATAAAAACCATTTCTGATCATTTTTATGCACACAAAGTATTAAGGCTTTAATTAGGTGATGTACATACACACTATTTTTATTGCTGGAAAAAGTAGATCATTTAGCTCCAAACTGAATTAATGGAGAACTTAAGCCTCTTTTACTCAAGATGTACAATAAACAACCTATAGCATCAGTCCTGGATGAGTCCTAGGAAGGAACTGCGACTCAAATACAGGGTTCTTTCCATTACCGTGACAGCGGAAGGAAGTAATTTATTGCAACTAAATAGAGACTGCAGTGTTTTTCCCTTTTCTTCTACTAGCTGGTGGATTGAGGCAGGTGCAGGGAATAAAGGCTACATATGACAACAGCCCCTCTTCTTCTGCCCAGCTGGATGGAGAACTACATGCAACCTCTTACCCCAGACTTCAATTCCCAGGACAATGAAAAGTATTACAAAGATTCTGTCTCCTTGGCCTTACAAAATGGTGTTCCTGGAGCTCTTCTGCAATTTGGTGTCCGATGAAAACAAAGAATTAAATAAATGCCAATGACTCAGAGAAGAAGCTCTGAATCACATACAGAAGGACTTTCTCTCCTTACATGTCCTACTTTGTTTCAATCCTTTTACATTAAAAAAAAAATCAAATTAAATATGATTTAATATTTATTTAAAGGTATAAACAAGAAGAGTCTTACTCATTTAAGTGAGATGGTGATTGAATGGCAGTTATTATTGTCAGTACAACCTTCCCTGTCATTATACCATAAAGCATGTGGCACTCTTGACACCACCTTCAGACTATTTCTACAGGCCCACTCATGAAAAATCATAAACCATTATACACCATGCAATGTTCATAATGAATACATACATATATTTTGTTAATTTATGCCTTGTTTCACACATATGAAGGGAATAAAATCAGGAATAATTATTTCTCAATATAAAATAATCACTGTGTGTGAGTGTACACACAGACTGTGGTTTTGTTCAGTACTTGCTTGTGGGAAAATGATAGATAAGATTACATTGTCATAATTTTTTTGGAGAAACAGTATTTTACAGCCCTAATCAAAAGAGGGTATGCCAACATTCCCAATGAGAATAAATGCAAAAAAAGAAAGTCACACATTCAGACAACCTTAATTATCAGTTATCTTCTGCTGTTGTTGGACTTTTTGTTCTGTTTGGAGGCGCTGGGTGGTTTTGGGGTCAGTTGAGTGTGTGGAATTAAATCCGGCTCCTAATCTGGTGAGTTATCTCTTGTGTGCAAGGCAGACACCATCTATTATGTAGCAGCAGTGAGTGACAGTATGAATAGCAGCCTTTGCCAGTTAAAGCCGCGATAAAACCTGGATTCTGAGAGAAGTTCCTGCTCCAGAATGATCTCTATTGTTCCAGCCATCAGTTTGGGCAGAAAGACCGATTCAAAGATAAGACAGCAATGATGCTGGCCTTTTACACAGAAAAATATCACCAAATAATCAATTCACCTGCATTTAGAAAGACACCTATCATCTATTTTGGTTTTTATTTTTTAATAAACTCCAGTGCCATGTTTTTAAAATTAATAACTTCAATATAAAGAATTTCTTAGAGCCAGAATGTGGTCCAAGGCAGAATTAGTCTATATTCAGTATTTGGATCCCCACAACTGATTACCTCCATAACTCTGGTAACAGCTTTCATCTCAACTTCACCTTATCTGTAACTCCATTGCTGCTGATGGGCACGTTTGCTGAACTTCAGGAAGCACTGTGCTGCTAACCCAGCTTTCTGCCAGCCTGGACTGCTCTTTCTGTGCAGGAAGGATGCAGGAATCGCTGAGCAGGAGCGCAGAACGCCACGCGTGGTCACGACCCGCACGCACGGCAAAGGACGCGCGGTTTCCAGGCCGTCAGCGGCCGTTCAGCACCGTGGACAGCGCCCAGGTGAAGATTTGCGGCGCACGGCACAACCTGAGCTATCTTCTGACCGCCCTCAGCGGCAGCAACAAAAAAAAGATCGCCTTCTTGAGCTCTTTTTGAAACAGTGGCTGAAATAGCAGATTAAATGACCCAAGGCACTTAATTTTCCTGAGTTTCCAAAGAGCTTTTAATAAACTCCCTCCATTAGAGTTTTTTAAGGAATATAAATAACTGCGAGGCAAGGGAGAGTCATAGAATTGTTTGAAAACCCGTTAAGTGATAGGAAACAATGAGTAATGGCAAGTGGCTGCCCCTCAAAATGAAGAAAATGTAGAAGTGAATGCTCCTGGGGTTGCTATTGAGATAAGCACTATTTATTAATGACTTGGAAATGGGACTGAACAAGTTAGGAACTGTGGTAGTGGGAGTTTACTGTGTTTTTGGTTTTTTTTGTACTGGAAATTCTGGAAAGTTTTACAATCTTCAAGTAGCTAAAGAACCTAGATGATACTAGAAGAAACCTTCAATTACATTAGAAGTGGTAAAATGAAAATTCATTAGAAAAAAATAAGTATGAGGAAACAGATCTCAGTGTACACTACCGGACCATGAAACAGTTTTTTGAAACAGAAAAGTGAAAGCAGTGAGAACCAGAAGAGACACATTAACAAAATAGAAGACTGGACAATAATCAACCATACGAAGTTCAACAAGGACAAGTACCAGATTCAGCCTGGGATGAGGCAACCCTGGAGGTATAGACTGGGGAATGAGAAGCTGGAAAGCAGTGCTGCCAAGAGGGATCTGGGGGTTCTGGTTGTGGCAAAATTGAACGTGAGTCAGCAGTGCCCTGGCAGCCAGGAGAGTGAACCCTGTCCTGGGGTGCATCAGGCAGAGCATCACCAGCTGGGCAAGAGAGGGGACTGTCCTGCTCTGCTCTGAGCTGGGACAGCCTCACCTTGAGTGCTGGGGCAAGTTCTGGGTGCCACAAAATAAGAAAGATATAAAGTAATTGGAGTGTGTCCAAAGGTGAAGGATCTAGACAGGAAGCTATATGAGGGCTAACTGAGGTCACCTGGCTTATTCAGTCTGGAGAAGAGGAGACTGAGGAGAGACCTCACAGCTTCCTCACAAGAGCAAGTGAAGGGGGAGGCACTGATCTCCTCTCTGGCAACAGGACCTAAGGGAACAGCCTGCAGTTGTGTCAGGTGAGGTTTAGATTGAACATTAGCAAAAGTTTGTTTTCACTCAAAGGGTTGTTGGGCACTGGAAGAGGCTCCCCAGGGAAGTGGTCACAGCACCAAGCTTGACAGAGTTCGGGAAGAGTTTGGATCATATTCTTGGGAACATGGTATGACTCTTGGGATTGTCCTGTACAGGGCCAGGAGCTGGACTCAATAAACTTTTTGAGTCCCTTCCACCTCAGGATATTCTATGCTTCTATGATAACTGGGCAAGAGTTTTTTTGCATATACTATATAGCATGCAATTATTCCATTTGCCTCTGGGTATATGAAACTACACTTTTTCTAGGAAATATCTAAGAGAAATCATCTGTCACAAGGATTGACTAAATGTAGCTTAAACAGATACAAAGTGATGCAAATTAAAAAATAAAGCCCATAAACAGTCTATATCATTCCCATAACATATCACATCCTGATTACTCACACTCTAATGATCTGTTGAAAAGACTGAAATGTCTTCAATTTTAGCTGTTTAAAATCTATAATTATTCCACAGTCATTAACTTAAAAGCAGAATTCTTCAGAAGACCTACTATCTATTCTTTTTCTTTTAATAAATTTCTTCACAGCATGAGGGAAAATGAGGTATATAAAATTTAAAAATATATGCTTCAGATCATACACCAGGTACATTTGAATGTATATTAGTGTGTTCAGGACAAAAAAAAAAGACAGGAAAACAACTGACTGGTTCTTCTAAGGCTGAATCAATAAATGGAAGGAAATAAAGCAATTAACAAATTTCAGAATTTTATAGCAGCCAAAATTATATGATACTTAGGGGGAATTTCATGCAGATATTCATAATTAGATAGGATATATTAAAATCTGATCAGGTTTTACTCTTTATTACATAAAACAAAAGGAGTTTTAAATGAAAGAACAGCAAATGCAGAAGCAATATAAAAAAGCATTTCTCTTACATAGTCAATGACACTGGCTGTCAGATCAGGTCATCGAGATAAAAACCATAGCTACATTTTAAAAAGAGCCGCATAATTTTATGACTGATAATAACATTTGTAGCTATGCCAGGTAAGACAATAAGGGTGATCAAATCTTATGCTTCAGGGTATGAGACAATGAATTGCAAGGTTTAGAAAGAAATGTGCAGTGTCACACAAAGCGGTAGGATGCATTAGCCTTTTAGGAAGAGATTTACCTTCTTTTAAAATATCAAGAAACAGCCACTGCCAGAGGCATGGCACCAGACTACAGACACCTGGTGTCTGATCTGCTGTTACAAATCCTCCATTATTACGATTTTGGCTTTGATAGACAATAGATTCTCCTGAGTCTTATGGAGCTGAATTCAAATTAAAAGCACATGCTCTGTGAAAGAATAGCTTGGAGGAAGGATCTGAAGGACAGAACTGTTAGCCAGTAATTAAGAGTTCTGTACTGTGCTTTCTGGCAGCAATTATTTTAACATAATTCTTAACAGAGTCTATTAAAGAGGAAATGCCAATTAGCAATAGCTTATTGCACAACAAAACAATGACTGCCGATATAATTTACTGCCATAAACTACACAGAGAATTGACTGCTAAAAACAATTGGATGGTTAATTAAAAATGGGGGAGAGGAAGGAGAATCTATATACATTTAATATGCACAAGTCTGATGAAACTTCAGTTCCTACACAAAAAGCTCAATTCAGAATCATGTTAAACTATCCAGCCTAGATATATTATTTGAAACACCTTTCAAATTAGATTGAAATGATGATGTTTTGCATAAAATTTTTCAGATTGTTCATACTTGCCAATCAGTTAGTTACACATTTGAGAGAAAAATTTGTGGGCACACTGTTATTCCCACACTTCACATCAACAAGATGGACGCCAAAAGAAGAGGCAAAAAGCAGCCTTGATCTTAGCCAAACAATCTGGTTTCATATACAGAAGACAATTTTCTGTTATAAGGTTTTCTAGGAATGCTGCAAATTACTTCCCTGAATTACTGACCTTGATTTTCCAGTCTAGCCTGAGCCCTGTATTGTCCCTCATCCAGTTGTTCCATCAAAATGAAATATGAGTGACACAGAAAATATGCAGCTAGTGTTGTGCAAAGAAAACGTAGTTAGGAAGGTGTGGCTGTGCAAGAAAAGTCCCCAAAAAGTCTAAAGTGTGCTTTTACAAGTTTATAAAAGTGAAATTAGAACTGCAAGCTTACCATAGATCTGCTAGTTGATTTTGCTTCATAGTTCTGACAAATAAGAAGCAACCTCTGTATACTTTTACCTTAGAGAAAATGATGGCAGCAGAAGGAGAGAATTACTTTCAGTCTGGAAATTTAGAGTGCCTGCACTACAACCTGTCCCATTAAGCTGATAAAACAAACCATCACAGGAACCTGGTATGCAATGGCACTGATGAATGCAAAAAGACAAGACAGATGGAAATAGAAATGTGAAGTTTGCAGTCATAAGTGCTGACTGTTTTGCAATCAAGATGTTCAGCTATGTGGAAACACAGTTTGGCGGTGTCATCACCTAGAAGACTGTGGCTCCCCATAAGACTGAAAGGAAGGAAGAGAAAGAAATATTATGCTCCTGCTTTCCCCCTAGAGGGTGGAAAAATTGAAATGAGATATTATTTTATGGTTTTATTCTTTGAAATTATTTTTAACATGATAGAGACCATCTGCAGACACATTTTTCCACAAACTTCTGAATATGTCTGATTTTGTTTACCAAAACCCTCTTACTTTCTCAGTTTCTGGTTTTAAGCCTTATTTGGAGATCTAAAAATGGAATCTAATTCTTTGTGTCCCTGTATTGAATCTGAGAACTAATTATCTCTTGCCTCAATAAATTAGAAGCAACCTTTGCTTTTAAAAAGAGAACATAACTCAAACATGTTTTGTCTACCTCGGAGTGAGCTCATGCTTTCTGAAGTTGTGGGTCACATGCAGCACCGCAGAAGATGGCATATATTTATTGATGAACCACCTGATTATCTGGTTTAAATTTCAGAAGAAGTTTAGCCTTCCTCTGGAGAAAAAACTGCTTTTATTTTTCCTTTAGACGCATTGTCAGTGAATTTTAGCATAGTTAGCTGCCATAAATAAAAGTGAAAAATCATCAGACCTGAACTTGGAAATAAATAATGGTTATAAAGTATCTTGAAGATCTGATTTGATTGTTAGTGAAATAAAGTAATTACTTACTTGACCTCATCTTCTCAGATGATGTGTTAATCCCCTTTTCATAAATTATTAGCATACTTAGTAGGTTAGCTAACGTATTACTTAAAAAAGAAAAGCAGACCTGAAGGAATTTTAAAATTTTCACTTTTAAAATAGCACTAAAATATTTATTTTATTTCTACATATTTATTGGGGTTAAGCTCTGGTAATATCTGTAATAAATAAGTGAAAGGCCTAAGAGTGCCTTCTAAATCTAAGAAGTCAGACATTTCTTTCTTGTTAGACTCCCCCTCCAGATACACAGAATTTTATCAAACTGTTATTTTCATCAAAACTTCCCAAAAGGTTTGTCTGACTCAGTTGCTGCTTCAAAATCTACTATTGTTACTGAGAGGGAGCATTTTTGGAATGCAACACAATCATCATAAACAGTGTTCAGATTCACTATTAGACTTGCTTCAAAACACTTTGTTAAACACATATATATAGCTTTTAATTATTTTGCTACTGTTCAGTAGAAAACATGATAGGTTTTATAAAAATAGATATCAGATAACTACAGACTTAAACCAAACATCAAGATGTTACCACTGTATACACAAAGTATTAGATATTATATTTCTGTAACTGCACAGCATGGACACCTGTACAGTGGTATGAACATCATAGATTCCCTAGAATCTATGTTCATACCACTGTTACAGAATTTAAAACAGAAAGATACAGTCTTTCTGTTTTAAATTGGAGGCTTGTTCCTAGTAAGCTTTAAATTTTACTGAAATACAGACTACCAAATAATAATGACTTTCTGTTTCTCTCTGCACAAAGAAGCTTGCTCATCCCCTTCACTCTGGCACTGGACTTTCTGAGACATGAAGACTCCAAGAATTCAGATTCTCTCACTGGAGGAGGCTTCAATAGGCATTGTGTACTGGTTCACCTACTCTGTTCCAGACCTGTAAGAGCAGCCAGAATGGAAATGGGTATAGAATTTAGATATTTTGTGATCTCTTCAATGAAAACAAAATATTAGACTTGAAATCAGGCAATTCAGTTCAGTTACTCTAACAAACATAATGCATATGTTTATATATTTTTCCTTAAAGTTAGTTCTTAGAATTGAACCTCAAAAGATACTTGCGCTTATTTAATCTCCTAAAGGAAAAGAGCATATGTTAATCTTCCTTGGCAAATTTCCACATTTTATCCCTTTTTAAAATTGTTCATACCAAATTAAATGCAGATACTATCACTGCCATATCTAGGATAACTTATTTCTTTATCCTGACCAAAAGGCTGTTGTGAAGGGTGAGAAGAATACTATACCACCAAATCTTGCACTCTGCTTTAAAAATAGAAGCGTAGAGAGTGTTGAATCTCACAGACGTAAGAGACAGAAGTTCTGTCCAAGCTATATCTCTATCCTTGTATATATTATGACATCATAATGGCTCCATCAGCTATAATAAAAAATGAATTCCCTTGACATATATTACCCGTAAGTGCAGTGTAGTAAATAAATGATTCATGCAAGTTCAATTACAAGGGTATGATGTCTATAAATGCTAAGTACCTGCAAGATAGCAACAGTAAAGGAAATGAACCCATGCAGTGTTTAAAATGCCTTTCAGCTAAGATTTCTGACCATACCTTTCATCTCTTTTTACATGATTTTACATGTCTGTTACTAAACACACTCATGGTAACAATCCACTAGAAGGTAATATACAGAGTAGTGTTTCTATCCTTACTATGGATAAATCTAAATATAGAACTAGGTTGCTCTTTTGCTCCAGAGGCAGCAAAGAAATCTTTTTAAGAACTGGAATTCCCACTGAATTTAAGAGTTCACCTCTGATTCCTGTAGGTTAAATTACTAAGCCTTTAAAATGAAAAATCTCTACCCATGACGATTTACATACATGCAGTCTGAACACAGTATATTTCCTGTTCATGTATTTTGTTTTCTAAACATATGTAAGATGACATGACAAACACAGTTTCTTATATTTTACAACTATTTACAGGAAACAATGGCTCAGGGAGTAGGTGATCTACTCTAAATCATACATAGTTGATAATCCTTGGCAAATGCGTTTCTAAGTCTATATACATTTTACAAGACAACTAGATGGATTTAAGAGGTTTTCCAGGAGAACAGAGTATCACTGGTAAGTCATTACTATATCTGATCTTATCCCAGTGTTAAAAAGTGGAGTAAAGAACATAGCAGATAGTATAAATCTACCCCCCACAAGTGTATATTGTCATAATTAGAAGCAACTTGAATATTTTGGGTAGTGACTTAAAGAACAAATTAAGTGTGAAATTTCATTAAACTCTCAGTTTTCACAACTTCCTACAAAACAGGTTCCAGAGAAAAAATAAAATCCCCAGGCCTACCTTCTCCAACTCATTTACTATTCTTTTCATTTGCCTGGATTTTAATTCATTTGAAATTCCTCAAAACACTCATCCACTACTAGCAATGCAGCCACAAGACTTTTTGAGACTGTTTGATGGATGAAGGTGAATTTGTATTATTTTAGGGTTCCACTTTACAATAAACAGCATATTTTAATGTCTTCTATGTTATTGTGTCTAGTTGCATTTTCAATACAATTAGAAAAATCTACAATAAATTAGGAAATTTCTAGTCTTCTGGACAGGTCATTGAAGCCTCCAAGTCTGACTGCAAGAGTTTTACAAGTCTACTTTTAGCAACTGAGTCTTGAAATGTCTTTCACCCAACCCAAAGGGCAGATGCCTGTAGGATGAATCAGAACTTCATAATGCAAGAAATGAGAAATGCAAATGTCAGTTTGCCTATTTCACTGTTATGGCCATCAAAGTAGAAAAAATAATTTGTCTAGCACAGGAATCTCTCGTTGTGATAAAATAAATGTGTGAGAACAAGGACAGATAGAGTTCAAAATGATACTGTACAAGGAAATAATACACATATTTACATTCAAAGTATTTGAGTCCACAAGGTCAGGGACTGACATTCTGAGGCCATTTTTACCATAAGTAATATAAAGGAAAAATATCTCTTCTAGGTTTGATGCTTACTTGATTTCAAAACACTGTAAGACAGCTGCTGAACATGAACAGAAAGTTGCAGTACATTTTGTTAGTTTTTTTAACATATAGCTACAAACTATTAGAACTTCGAATATCTGCCACAAAAAAAAAATCTTAGAACAACAAGTCCTTAGGTTCTTTTAAGTGGAAGCAATTAAACCTGTTGTCTAAGACTAAAACACTTGAGTATGCAATTCCCCTATACTCTACCAAAAATTTGCTGGGAGAAATTATTCATAAAATATCAATGCATCATTATTTATTAATGAATTTAAAAGTGACACCATACCCTTCAACTCCTCTTTTCACACATGCACAGCTTGATTCTAAGGAAAGATGCAAATAAAATAAAGAGGAGGCAAATGATTTGAACTCCTTATTTTACAGCCAAACGATCTGAACTGCAGGGCAGTGAGGTGTTTTTATACAAGAAACATGCATCATGGTTTCTGCCAAATTTTATGAAGTAGTAATAACAATATTGTCTGGCAAGTATATTTCTCCTCAACCCTTAAACAGATTTAAAACTTGATCCTTATACTCACCTCCCTTGAAAATTCTACCATATTGCAGCATTTATCTTTATGAATTCCTCCAGTGGTTTTTAATTTCATATTTTTCCTTCCTTTCTAAAGCAGTAAACATTACTGTAGAGTTGTATTAAAAATAGATATACACTATTAACTTTGACCAAAAGTTTAAACAGAAGCTCCCACTAACAATTCTGCACACTGATTTTTTTCTTTTTTCTTTAAATTATGCAAAAAATCTAGTAAATTTTATATGGGCTTTACTTCTAATTTAGTGCTGTGATTAATTTGGTGTTTGTCTAAGAAAATGAGGCCCCTAAATATCCATTCAGGGATAGTTGGAAGATCACACTACCAGTTTTTATTAAATCGGTGGTCTCCACAAGTTCCAGCATATGCCATAAGATCCACAGAGTTAAGAAATGCAGAAGCACAGATGCTCTCCACTTGAAAAAGCACCTTTACTACCCACACTCATGCTCTTCACAAGTCTGGGCTTGGACAGTGGGAAGCAGCTCAGGATTCAGAAGCACCTTGGATTCTTGAGGCACTTCCTAAAAGAAAACACATATGTGGTACCAACACCACACTCTCAACTTCACAGTATGCTGCAGCTGTGTCTCCTGGAACTTTTATCTCTTAAGGATACAGCAGCAGGGTTACAGGAAGGTTATGTGTAGTCAGAGAACAAAAGGCAGAGCTGTTCATACACACCTCTGTCTTGATCAAGATGCACCCAACACGTTCAAGACTGAGTCTACACTACAAGTTGTGGCAAAACTGCAGCTCTGAATCCAAAATCTGAGTTACAGTTCTGCTCCTGATGTCCGCACTCAAATGTTACAGAAACATAGGAAAAACAGGTCAATCCCCAAAGAAGATGTTCCCATAACCCACTCTAGGAATAACCATAATTTCTAAAATGGCAAATACAGCTTCCTGTGCACTCAGACTCAAACAACACCAAGCACTTACTGCTGTAATGAGGAGGAACCTGCCTCAGCAATTCTGCTGTTAGAGGATGTGACTCCTGAGTCTCCCTAAAAAGGTCAATGCGAAGAATAAATTTAGCTCCTCTAACACATCTTCTGGAGGAGATGATCTCCATCTCCTCATTGTGGAGAGAGGCTACGATGATCAATCTCACTTGGTGAATACCCATTGCAAATATGCAATATAAATACATTTTACTGTAGCTTGAACAGACCATTAAGTGAGGAGGCTCCAAGTATCATAGCAGACCAAGGCCACAGAAATCCCCACTTCTTGGATCCCCTTGTTCCCTAAGTAGTCTCTGCTAGCAGTCTTTGGCTCTTGCAGATGAGTGCATATAAGCAAATAAAAAGCTAACATTATTTTAAGATGCTCTATTAGCCAGAATAGCAAATATTCTAAATAATATCCCTCTAAGATTCTTATTTCTCAATTATTTTAACTCCTGATTATTTTTTATCACACTTGGCTAGCTCTTTCAGTCTACATTGTAGCTTTTGAGATTAAATTAAGGTTAGTAAAAGTTGGACTAACAGATCTACCAGGTTTTTCTGTTGCCTTAAGATTCAATGATCAAGTTCTTCACAAAAGAACACTTCAAAATTTCTGTTAAAAACTTATGAAATTAAGATTTACCAGACAGTTTGAAATCCAAGTTTCCAAACCACAAATGTCTGGTGATATTAAGACCAGAGGTACTTAAGGGGAAATAAAATTGCTCTAGATTGCATTTTTCACATGTTGGCATCAGTGTTCAGATTGCTCAATGATTCAACCAATCTTTCTAATGACACCTTGCAACAGGCAATTGTAAAGGTGATCCTGCTGTTGCAGTAATGGACAATCTGACTCCTGTGTCATACAGTGGTTATTTTCCAAACCATCATTATATCTGTAAGGGTATCAGTTTTGAAACTAGCAGTTCATTGCTACAGATGACCTGTTTCAAATGTGATAGATCTCATTCTCTCATGCCCATCAGATTTGCATCTCTATTTTCTTCCTACCCGTTTTTCTTTTGCATCTTGAAGGAACCTTGTGCCTTAGTGCTATTCAGTATGGCAGAGCCTCACATGAAAGCATCGGTATTGTAAGTGTGGATTTGCCATACAGTTCCATCTTCGAATAAAATATGCCAGTATTTTACTAAAATAAGTTCCACCACTGGAAATAAACACCAAGAGCAATACTTTTCCATACAGCATTCCTTTTATTTTCCAGAGCTCTACGTAAGAAAGACCTGCAATTGACTGATTACTTAGCAACCTCACCAAGTCTGATAGACTCATGCTGTGATAATGGAACTATCAATGCAGTTATAATGTACTTACATTCTGTAGATAGTTGTTTCAAATGGAGCAACATTCCCTTCCAGCCCAATGCTTCTCTGCAAGGCTGGAAGGTCTGGTAAAGATTGAATAAATACCCTTAAAAAGAGCAAGTTAATACAAGGTTTCACTGAGCACTGGTCCTCTGTGCTACATTAAATGTTGCTGATGCCACTTTTATTTTTTTCCTGTTCTATTTTCTCATTTAACATAAAGCTTTAAACTGATTTTCTGTGGAGAAGAGCGAAGTAATAAGCACCTTTAATGTATTTTTGTACGTTATATTACTTCACAGTAACAATATCAACATAACAAATGATTAGTAAGTGACCATGTTCCATGTTATTAGCATGTAATATGGAGCAGGTTCCTTAAAAAGACATTTCACAAAGCAGACTAGACAGTCTACATCATGAGGATATAATTTACGTCCAAAAGGTACTTATTTAGTTGTAAAATGTGACAAGAGGGCAGCATTTACAAAAGTGCATGAACAGCAGTCAGGTCTAAGACCCAACTTCACTGTCTATATCTGAAACACATTACAAAAAACCCCGCCGCAAACAAAAAAACCCAAACCAACCAACACACAGAAAAAAGCCCCACACATGCACATGCCCCCCAAACCCCAAACACGACTAAAACAAACAAACAAAAAACCAGATCCACATCTCCTCCACATTGAAAGAGCACGAATGGCTCAGCTCAGATCCAAAAAATGCATTCCATCCCCCAAATATTGTCTTCATTCACCATGCCTCCTGGGACCAAGCCCTACTTCATGAATGAGATGGTGTGAGAAAATGCTAATTGACATAGACCTAAGTTGTGCTCTGTAGCAAGATATGTAGTGAAGTTGCATGTAGTATTCAAAAAACAAGTATCACAGGGCTCAGGCCATACTGGCTTCACTAATACAATCACAGTGGGGTTCACAGAAATCTTACCTAGTTTTAAAGTTGTTCGATATATAAAGAAATGAACAGGCATCACAGATGTACTATCTGCATATCAGTACCAGCATGTCATCAGACACCTGTGCTGAACACCTTCATTCCTTCAGTGTAACCTGTATCGTATATTTATCAACCTTAAACATACTCATCTAGACTTCACACGTAGTCTCTGGGGACACACAAGCATCTCTGGAGATCATTTTGTTTTTACCTCAACTACAGTGCTCTGGCAGAGATGGCTGTTGCATTAGAGACTTTACATAGAGCCTGGTTTAAACGCATTTCAAAACTATAATGCCTCAATTTGGCTTGTGAAGCCATGCAAAAGGAACCATGCCTCGATAGAAACGAAACTTGTTTCAAAGCTTGATTTATAGTCAATATTACTTTTATCACAGTAGCAATTCACAGTGCATCTGAGTCAAACATCTTCAATGGGCTATAATACAATTTTTTTAAAATACACCTCTACATCCCACCTTCAAAGTAGCAGATTACTGGCACAAAAGGGAAAAAGAAAATCAGCATAGCTGTACAGATTTTGTCTTACCAGGGGGAAAAAAAAAGTCAAATAAAGTTAGTAGGTCAGATCCTCTAAGGCTGGCCAGGCCTGGTGGTGGCCACTGTACAGTACATAACGAACCAATTAAAGTTCATTGAGAATTTAGAGAGAACGAAGAATATGGAGACAAGAGATCAAGCACAGCATCTGCCCTTAAAAATGGAAAAAGCAGTCAAAAAGGAGTGAAAAGCAGTCCTCTACTTTCAATAACTAGAAAGACAGTAAAACAAATTATTAAAAAATAAATTTTTAAAGACCTTAAGGATAATAATGTGATAGGGACCAAAAAATTTGGGTTTTCCAAGATGAAATCAGTCAGGCCAATCTCATTTCCTTCTCTGACAGACCAGCTGCTGTAGTGGATAAGGAACAGGCAGTAGATGTGATATAGCCTGGCCACTAAAGCTGTTGATGCTGTCACATGTGACATTCCCAGAAGCAGAAGAGAGAAGTATGGTCAAGATTGAATTGCACTCAATTTAAAGGATTTATCAGCTCTTCTCCATCAAGCTGAGAAAAAGTATAAAGAAGAACTGCAATGACTTGTCTCAGGTCCTGCCATTTTCATTAATTCCTTAGATGAAAATAGTTTGTATGAGTACACACCCTGCAGATGTTACTGCATTGACAAAATTTTTGCAATTTTAAGAATAATTTTTTAAAAATCAGGACTGGACAATGCACATGCACATAAATATATTGGGAACAATTGACTAGACACCAACAGGACAAAAAGTCTGGGGTGATAGCATTTTACCAGAAGAACAAGAGAGACAATAACAGCCTTCCAGTAAGTGAAATTGTTACAGCCACTTGACCATTAGTTATTTTCTGTGCTCACTGAGAATAGAGCAAGTTGCATTCATCCCAATCTGCTCTGTGAGAATGGAGTGGGAAAAAAAACAACAAACCAAAACATAAACCCACAGCTATAATAACAACTCTTTCCAGTGCCTTTTAGTCAATTGAGAATGGGAAGATATCAACAGAGGAGGTTTTCAGACCCCTTAATATCTGTTAAGGATGGTCATGAGTCTCATCCTGTAGAACAGAGACCTGAATGAGAATAAATCTTGATGGCTTCTTCTTGGATTTCATGTCCTAATACCTTGCAGAAGTAAGAATTGACATTTATCTACACCTGTTCTTTGACTAGGCTTAAATTTACATTGGGTATGCATCATTATCATCATCATCATCATCTGATTTATTTATTTCTCTTTCCCTCCCCAAGCCAGTAAAAAACAATCAAGATAATACAAGCTTGATTATATGTGCATCTTCAAATTAATGCTTATTCAGTATTCCATTTTAGCTGCAGAGGGTCACTGTTTAAGCACAAGAGAATACCAGAAACCACAGTAGTAACTTGTTAAAACTGGCTGGAAGACAGTGATTTGTGGGTTTGCATTAAGAGGTGATGAATAGACTTGACTGCAGAATCAAAGAAAATATACAAAAATCCTTGAACAGAGAATAAGTACAAAGTCAGCAAAGAAATTAAATGAAGCTTGCAGCATTTCTCTACTCACCATACACTTTAAAAAAGGCTTTCATTTTATGGGTATCAGATTGAAGCTTCTAGAAGAAACTCTTCTGTAAAATTTATGTGAAAGCTTATGGCACAACATTCATGTGTTGCACTGTGGGGTTTTTTTCAGATGACAATATCTATGTTAACTTCTTACATTCAGATAATAAATATGTTGACGCTAGAACGTTAGGGTGTTTATCTGTTCTATGATGGATAGAACTATACTCTGAACAAACAGCTTGGAAGACCGACCTTGTGCTAGCCACATGTGAAGAGCTGCTCACCTGCCAGAGGAATATCCTTCTTTTACAGGGAAGGGGGGAGGCGGCTTTTCCCTGTCAGGGTAGTTTTACAATGGAACGTTGATACATACTGAAAAACAAGGAACTGAGGGAAAGGACTTCATACACTCATGACAGCTGCCACAATATCCCACTATTTTCTGACTTAGTTGAAATTGGACAATAAATCAATAAACCTCTAGCTGATTGTTACCTTCAGTGAAATATGATGCAACATAATTTAGAAGGTGATTTTGAGGAGTAATTCTCTGGAGATTTTATGACACACATTTGAGGCTTATTTTCTTTTTCCCCATGAAAAATGCTTTAAATCCACGTGTAAAATTGAGAAAGTTTTCATCCAACTAACCTGCTTTTGTCACTTTCTTTTGTCTGTGCTCCTGTTTTCAGTCATATCAATATTATTACAGGGCATTGTAATACTAGTAAGTAATTCAGTGAAATTAGTATTTCACTAAAATATGTAATTTTCAGATTTGAAGTCATACTGACTTTTGCTGGAGAGATTATAGCACAGAGAGTAATGCTGTTCATACATGCAGCTCAACTAGGTCCTGCCTTCAACATGCTTTTTATGAACACATCTCTGCACCCATATGCTTCACCCATCAAAGCACACACTCCGTATTCTGAAATCGAGCTAATAATAGCAAAAGATTCCTGACTTCCTTTCTTACCAAAGTAAAGAAAAAATAATTTGTGTTCTTAAAGTGCAGTTCATCCTATTTCAATGTTTAAAGTGGTTTTGTCATACAACTTCATGGGCTGGCTGCTGGAAAACCAATCAGGTTAATATTTTAAGCACAACTACTGAAGTGACCCTATGAAGCTCTGCTTCATACATGAGTCCCATCACCTCTTTCAGTGATACAAGCAGAGAGGCAAATTTTGGATTTACATTTTAAATACATCTCATAGTGTTTCAAAATTACATTCCATGGTCCCTATCAAATAAGATTATCTTCATAAAGAGTAAAATGCAAATTAAAAATTAGAGTGTAAGTTCATGTACTTAAAATCCAGCTGAGTCCTCCGCCATATATACTCTTGAGTATGTACATTTACCATGCAATGCCATTTTCACTTTACATTTTTGTTAAACTTTGCATATGACTTCACCTGATCCAGCATCATCCCATACTTGATAATGCCTCCAAAAGATAAACTAGATCTGTTAAAGATTGATTATGTCACTTTGTCTATAGCTATAGTCAACAAGAGATGACCTTTCAGTCCCATATATCCCTAAGAGTATAATTAGACTTACCAAGCAATCTCTAGATTGACTGAAGTACTTAGCAGGGTATTAGCTAGAGTTGAACTCAATTCAAGCTTCAGTTGCTTTAATTAATATAGAGTTTGAAAGCTTTCATTTGATGTGATAGTACAGAGAGAGCAGAAGTCGAGACCTGGCAACACTCAGCTGTCTGCTATCTTAGAGAATATAGTAAAAGAATGGCAAACAACATTAATTACATAGAAAACAAACTGATTAAGAAATGAAGGGTTTCCTGCAAGTGTACTGACAGGTGTGACGCTGTTAATTCATTAACTGTAAGATATGAAGGAATAATTATACATGTAATTTTGATCATTCTCTGTAATGCACCATGGCTTTATAGTATTTGAAAATCCCACATGATAAGCACTACAGGCAGATATACAGTCAAACCCTTAGAAAGCAAGCCTTTAAAGAGCGCAAATTTTCCATTAAGCCACAAATATGAATTTAGAGTAATCCACAGCCACATTCCATAGAAAGAGTGACAAACAATTCCATGGACAGGAGGAATTTGGAATTTCAGATTAAACTCAGTGAGCACACTGCATCTGCAAGTGAAGTGACACACAAAACAATGTCAAACAAGCTGATAATCTTCAAAAGGCTGATGTGATCCTGAGACAATTAGCTTCACATACCCACTACCAGTGGCCACCTTTGCCCTAAGTTACCAGATAGGATTTGCAAAATAAAGATGTGGGTCAATCCACAAGGTCAGATTTACTTTGTGAAAAAATTCACAAGAGAAGATAATTGCACTTTTCTTCTGCACTCTCTTCACACTTATTATCCCAATTGCTTTAATGTTTTATGAAGAAATTGTAAGAAAGCATTATTATTCTTATATATGTAATGTAATGCCAACTTAACCAAGAGGTATGACTTAACTGACTGCGAAGTTTTAAAACAGTTCAGCTAAATAAGGACAAAATTTGGAGGTTGCTCACATTTTGATTTAAACCATGCTAATATACAGTAATTTATACACCGCAGTAGTTTTACGACTGTGACAGTTTTAATATTAATAAGGAACTGATGTAAGCACAAATACAAATTAAAGGAAGTGAGGAAAGAACTGAAGAAGAGAAAAATTGTAACTGTACTGTCTTTCACTGTACACCTCATAGCATGTATTGGGTTTGCACAGTCAGATTTTGGAGCATGGGCCTACAGAGATGGCTTATGTGAGAAGCTTCTGTAAGCTTCCTGTATGTCCAGCAGAGCCAATGCCAGGAGGCTCCGAGACGGACCTGCCACTGGCCAAGGCTGAGACAATCAGTGACGGCAGTAGTACTTCTGGGGTAATAGATTTAAGAAGGAAAAAAGTTATTGCATAGAAGTAATTTTGACCAGAGAAGAGAGGAGTGAGAGTAAGTGAGAGGAACAACTCTTCAGAGACCAAGGTCAGTGGAGAAGGAGGGGAACAGGCACCAGAGCCGAGATTCCCCTGCAGCCCATGGTGCAGATCATGGTAAGGCAGCTGCACCCCTGCAGCCCATGGAGATCCACAGGAGATCCACCTGCAGTCAGTGGAGGAAACCACACCACTGCAGGTGGATGCCTGAAGGAGGCTGACCTGTGGGAAGCCTGCACTGGAGCAGGCTCCTGGCACTACTTGTGGCTCCATGGAGAGAGAAGCCCATGCTGGAGCAGGTTTAGGACTTGTGACCCTGTGGGGGACCCACACTGGACCAGGATATTCCTGAAGGACCAGCTCTGTGGAAGAAACCCACATTGGAACAGCTCATAATGAACTGAAGCCCTTGGAAAAGACTCACACTGGACAAGTCCATGAGGACTGTCTCCTGTGGGAGGGATCCCATGCTGGAGCAGGGCAAGGTTTCCTTTCCCTGAGGTGGAAGCAGCAGCAGAAAAAACATGTCATAACTGACTGTAATCCCCATTCCCTGTCTCTCTCTGCCCCACTGGGTGGGAGGAGGTAGAGCCTGGGAAGGAGGAAGAGGTGATGGGAAGGTGCTTTTAAGATTTATTTTACTTCTCATTATCCTGCTCTGATTTTGATTGGTAATAAATTCAGTTAATTTCCTCAAGTCATGTCTGTTTCTGTCACAGTAATCAGTGACTGTTGTATCCTTGTCCTTATCTCAACTCATCAGTCTTTAACTGTATTTTCTCTCCCCTGCCCAGCTGCAGAAGGGAATGATAGAGCTGTTTTTGGTGGGTACCTGGCATCCACCCACGGTCAAAGCATCACAAGCAGTCAGTAAGTTGCAAAGAGATCCTACTTTTCATGAAAACAGGAGCAACTCTCCTTTAGTTGTGAACTATTTGGTGCAAAGAAATTTACATAGCGCACAACCCTGAAAATATCCATTCTAGCCAAGCAGCAGCACACACAGGGAAAAATAAAGGTGTTAATTTTATCTGCTTAACATCAGCATCAGTGAAACTGCAAGTATAAGCTGAAGGTACGTAATCATGTAATGATTTTTCAATGCACCCAGGGACCAGTTTTCAAGTTAAACATGAGCAGATGGAAAGGCAAACTACTCCAAATATGAAGTAAAATATTCCATTTTAGGAAGGTTTTCCCCACACACAAGTTTTTACCTGTTCAAATAAACAGGTTCAGTTAAACCACTGTAAATCCATGTTCAGCATCCTGTGTTTTATCTCCCACTGTAAATATGATTGCCTTTTGGATCTTAGGGGAAAAAGGGTCATTACTCAGTCAGTAGTTTTTGACTACTGGAAATACCTTCTGATATTAGGCATGAACTCATGGAGACTCCTAAGAGGTTCTGGATTTTTTTTTTTTAATGACTTCCCTTCCCACCCCCTCATATTCTTAATATGCGACCTGGCTAAACAAATCTTTCTAGATGGTCATTTTCAAAGAAATCGTAATGATCACTGTGAACACGAGAAGTCTCTTGGTGTTTCCCCAAGGCAAAGAAATACTGCATATTAGAAAGGGTGTATGACAGATTTTTATTTTAATTAAATGTTTTCCTATTCCAGTTAGAGAATAATTTTAATTCTAAAGAAATTGATTGCTTTGGTTTTGGAAACTGGTGAGTCAAGTCACAATTCATCCATCTGCCTGGCAAAGATACTATCTACATGAGGCATAATTACCTAGGAAAGGTATTATTCCATCCAAATATACATATATGAAAAGGAAATTGTTCTTAAAGAGGTCAGTGGTGAGTCACAACAAACAGTTCAACAATTAAAGGAAGATACACATCTAGTCATTACATTTGCTAATATAATATCAATCCATTGCTCTGCACAGCTTCCTCACTTGCTACATCATTAGAAACCTATACTAGCTACTACATTGTGTATTCCTATCTGGAGACAGAAAACATAAATTATGCAAGATATCAATAAATAAGAGCTCCTAAATGGTCTTTAACAATAAAAACTGCTGACCTTATGCATGCCTGAGTTGCAAATCCAACAGAACAACTAGATAAATACTGCTAATAGCTATAATTTAAAAATAAAAAAAATAAAAATGCCAGAGACCATGACCTTCTAAGCTATGCCTGCTTTTTATTCTTTACATTCCCAGAAATCATCTCAGTGGTTATTTGGTTTAGCCCTTTGGAGCTGAAACGTGGGTGTGCGAAGCTTCTCCTCCCAAGATCTTTCAAGACAAAGAATATGTCCCCATCTCTAAACAGAGAAGGTGGACACTTAAGGCTCTGGCTACCTTGCAGAATTGAACCATTTGAAAGGAAACTGGTTGTGATGGACCAGGCTAAGCAGAAATGTCCATATTTTTCATGTGGGCATTGGTAATAGATTCAGCAGTTGACAGCTCACTGTCCATGCTGAGCACAGTTAGAAGAGATTTTTTTGTTACAGAATTAAGTCTCTAACTTTGAACTCCTGCCAGTATGGGCACAACTTCAACACCTGCAGGCTTGGCAATACTGAAATGTCACAAGAGCTCAAATAAGCTCCTAACAGAAGAATGGCTTGGATAACAGGAAAAAGGGAAGTTTAAACATAAGAGCAAGTTGAATCCTTTCAGGAGCGTACGTCCACACTGGAACCAAGACCAGACAGGACCAAATGATTTAGAGTCAGTGTTCTCACCCCTATAGTTAGCAACATGGCATAGCCTTTTTTTTTTTCACATGAAAATATAAAAACATCTTAAATAAACAGTCCATTCCTCTAAGACAAACAAGTCAAATTATATGCTTTGATGGATATAGGAAATTAAAATAAGTCTAGTCTCTATTTGTCACACATCTTAAATGGAAAATTGTTCTTTTTGTAACAGTGCTTTCTGCCATTAATTTTAAAATCCCCACACTGTGTAAACTGGAAAGATTTAATCCCTTGGGCACAGAGTTTTTAAACATACTTACACAAAAAATAAGGTCATAATACTCTGGCGTTTTTAGCCTAAGAAAATTCTATTACCAAAATAAAAAATAAACTTACACAATGCTACTCCATTTTTAAGGGTCTCACATTAAGAAAAGCTTTAAGAAACTCCTGTTACCCCCTACTTATACACAATTCTAGCTGTGACTGTTTGGTTGTCGTACTGCCTTTGTGAAACAGTTTGGAGAAGTCAGAGCAAAAGGATACAGAGAAACTGGAACTAGGAGGAAAAAGGAAGAATATATCTGTCTGCAGAAATTAATCATAAAGCTACAAGGCAAGCTTTTTTGTGATATGATACATTTATGAATCTTGAAATAATTCTGAAGACTTTTAAAATGGCTTTACCAAATGAAATGGAAGAAGTTTTAAACTCATGTATTTGAAAGAGGACTGGGGCAATTAATGATTCTTTACAGGAAACAGGAAGGAACATGTGACGAATGAATTATAGCAGTGAACATATAAAGATATTATAATTATTATGTCTTTTTCCAGAAAACTCCATCTGCACAGGAATCAAGAAAACACAAAGCCAAAACTGACTTTAATGTTTTCACCTACAGATCAATCTCCTTTTACCTATCAGACAGAAATCATCAGATGATGCAACTGACTTCAAAGAGAAATCCAAATATACATACTCCAGTTGTGTAGCGATTTAATTAACTTGCTTTCACAAATAAGTTGGATATGTTAGCAAGAAAAGGAGATAGTAAACTAACAGCAGAGCAAATGTAACCTTGTAAAAAACTAACTACTTTTCTTCATATTCGGAGTTTGAACCCAAAATATTGTAACAAACAAGAATTTCAAGAACCATCTTGGATCTGATTTTTCTCTATTGTCATTGCCACCTAGAACAGATCCTTTGTGCGCTACAAACTAACACCTGGCTTGCAGACAAAAGAAGTTGTGTTGAAGCATTAGTAAACTTTCACATGAAAGAGGATAAACTTTTAAATACCTATTTGCAAATTCCATTGAAGGAATAGCCCCCAATGAAGTCTTGCTTCTGTAATTGTAGTGTGGGAAACTCTCTATATTAAAAGTTTGACTTTAATTATATACAGAATCATTCCTAAGATCCTGCTGAAGATTTTGAAGCGTTTAGGGATAAGGAAATATTTTTGTACTCACATAATACATTATTCCTCTAAGTCTACTCCAGTGCAAAGCAAGTGTTTATGAAAGAGCGCTGTTGGGCATGTGTTACATATCTTTATTTTTGCATGTGTGTTTTACAGTTTCAGGTACTTTTTATCATGGAAATAATCATATCAGGTAATTTGTATGGAGAGCTTAAGGGCAAAATTCCAAGGCAGGAAGGGCACTAGTAGGTCATAAAACAAACAATTTGACCAAAGGAAAATAAATAGAAGGAAGTCAGAAGTGGGCATTTGTCATTGTCAGAGCCCAGATTTACATCTAAACTGAGAAAGGTAAGTTGCAAGGCAGACTTCGCAGCGTTAAGATTCTCTATTCATCATTCTTGTTGGACTCTGAAATTATTCTGAAATAATTTTCAGTAGTCTCTGTAGATAAAATCGTTCCCATAAAATTACTCTGAAATTGAGCTCAAATACTAAACATTTACCAAGTTATAGCCATGTGGAAAGCAAACTTCTCCTAGAACCCCAAATATGTAGAATGATGTGAGGAGTGCTGCCACATCATGGTGCAAAAGATGGGAAGCACGACCACCTCCAAAAATCCAGACATGACATCATCATCAAGAGATTATGTCAGTGTGGCATCACGGAGGAATGCAGCTAAACTGCAGTGCTATAGAGAGGAAAAAGAGCAGAGAATCCAAATTCAAGTCCAGTAAGCTGGTACACCCAGCTGCTAGCAGTAACCTTCTTCTTTAGCATCAAAAACTTTAGGCTGTACCTCTGAAATTGCTGTTAGCCTCTGAAAAAATCAAAATTATTCCTTGTTATTGCAAAAGCCTCTAACTCCTGTTCCATGCCCTTCCCAAGAAAGGAAGCTGCTGATCCAGGGACTCTGTCTCTGTCCTACATCGCTGGCCATGGTGGGAATTTTCTTTCTATTTGTTCATTTTATTTTTGACTGCTGTAACTTTTTTTACTAAGAGTTAGTGGGTTTTGTTGGCTATGGATCCTGTGAAGAAACCTCTGTGTGTGTGAACGTGCCTTCAACACTGAGCTGGAGACTACAGTGACTCCTGGTGTAATGGAGCTCAGCCAGAGTTGTGGCTCTGCACCTCTCTCAGTTCCTTGTTGTTTCTCATTAAGCCTGACTTTATATACCTGCTCATGGTCTTCTTTCTTCCTCACTTTGACATAAACCTGCTGTCTTTCAGCTTACACCATCTAATCTAGCACCTTGTCTCCAGCCCCCTTCCTGGCTGATGCCTCTTTTTTCCCCCCTCACTCACACAGCATGAACAGAAACCTTTAGTGAGCAAAACTGTAGTTACCTCTCCCACTTACAACAGGACATGGAAGCTTTGTATGTATTTGGATACCTTGCTTTGAACCCTCCCCCTCAACTTTCAAATATGCACTTCATTCACTTAATGATTTACTATTATGGTCTTAAATTTGAGGATGTGTTATTCCTTCTGCTTTCAGGGGAGCTTCTGTAAGCTAATGCATTAGTGTAGTTCTTAGAATCAAAAATCTTATCAGTGACAGCAAATACACTTGATGTCCTAGTAAGACATACAGAAAGACCCTGATTTTATTTGTGCTTGTTCCTTCCTTCTCACACTTGTGAAGACTATGTGTAGTAAGTAGAGAATTTATGTCTTTGTCTGTCTGACAAAGAAAAGCTGAACTGCCATACAGACAACAGGAAAAAATGTATTCAAGTGCCAAACTCTCAAACTCTGATTTGAAGATTCTGCATGTTTTATTCTCAATAACAGCTTTGCAAAGCACCTGTACAAACAGATCTGTCTGTGATGAAGCTGTTCATGTGTGATAATGCTCTGCAGCTTCAGTTTTCAGCATTAAAACTTATGTTACTGATTTCATTTCTGCAGCACTGCATTATTCTGTACAAAATGAATTCTGTACATTAAACATTCCAGAAACGTGCTTGAAGAGGCCAAATGAAATCAAAGGACAGACTCTACATCACATTTTGTTGAAAGCACATTCAGCCATGAGATCAAATAGTCTATGTCAGATTCTACTGTAATTTCTAAAGCAACTTCTTTCAGGCAGGGATGAAGCAGTTTTTACACTTTGTGATGTGTTATGATAAAGTCAGCTTGATTTCAAAGATAATTACTGTTTCACCAAAAGCCCATAGCCATAACCAAAGACTTCACAATGTGTTAGTGATATAGAAAGTATAAAAAAGTAAAATTGGAAACTGTCAAGAAAAATATTGTGGCCAAAGTTTATAAGGAAGTTAATGAATGCTTCAAAGCAGGCTCAGTGATGCTGTGACCATGCAGGGAATGAGCTGGTGTAGACAGGACCTCAGTATTGCCATCAGACGCAGGGGCTCTGCCAACAAGCACCTTTGCACACTGGACCATGCACACCAGACTGCGACATGGAAGAAACAGGGACATGGTCCCCACAGTTCTTTTAACCAGCCCAAATACAGCTTGCTTGCATCAGTTTCCAGATCCAGCTAACAAGGAAATTAGTGTTTGTTTTGAATGAGGATAAATCAAAATGAAACAGAGAATTGTTCAGAGAGTCTAGAGGCTTTAGGGATATCTCCCCAAGTAGAGGGAAATTATGATTGACAGTTATTGACATAATCATTAAAACTGCAATGCCATTCAATTTTTCTGCACATCAGGTTCTCTTTATTTTCAGAGGAAGCTCCACATAGCAAGAAGTAACAAAGCTTGTTCTGCAAATTCTTCATTTCCACTATCAGACAAGACAGGCTACAACATTTCATTGATTCTGTAAGAGTCTCCTCTGAAATTTACAATGACCACACAGAAAAAAGTACTTCAGGTTAAACATTTGACTCCTCAAATAAAATTGCAATACAGGACTGTGGCCAAGGTGAGAGCAACACAGGAATAAGAACACACTACAAGAACTTAAAAGAGTGAAAGGCAAAGTAAGAGTTATAGCACATCACTGATTTAAAACAAAATAAAGCCCCAAAAGGTTCCTTATTTTGTTTGCTTTTCTGTGAGACAAGGCACACTGTTAACACTGTTTGTTAAATACAGTAATGGAACTGCTCATTATTATTTAACTTCTTAGCAAGAGGAAGAATATTAGTTACAACACTGAGTTGCAGAAGAATATTTTTAAAGATATTGTCATTCTTTAAAGTACACAATACTTTCTGTGAACAATTCCAGAACTAAAAAGTCACTACATTATCTGAAGATGGAAGGTTTCCAGGTGAGTTACCATAAATACATAACTAGTTACACCTTTCAGAGCCCTGAAAGCACAGAACAATTATTCTGAATGGATGTAATTGGAGAGCCACACAATCTGCCAGGGCAAACTTAAGCTGAGGCAATGTAATTTCAGTAGACAGGCCAAAATAAAGAATGGTGTGTTCGATTGTACCAACCCACAGAAAAGACTGAGATGCTGCTCTCCATGGAGTACAGAGCCAAGCTACTCCTATGGACTCAGAGGCCACTGGCACTGAGGAGTACTCCAAGAACAGTGTTGTATCCTGGATCAGGGAAACATCTGGAATACCACTGGCAAGGCAAAAGGAGTCACAAAGTCTCCGTGTAAACACAGGGGGCTTCCCACTCCTCCCACCTTTCTTTAGACAGCAGAAAGAACTGATGTTCTGTTCAGCCCATGCAGAAACTCTGTTGTCTCCACTGACAACTGAGCAGTGATAGTTTGTGTGTGGCACTGCCATTGCTGGAGTACACTGCTCTTTGCAGATGGAAGATCTCGCTTCCTCTTTCCAATGACAAGAAAAGGGAAAGGATGTTGTGGTCAGAGTGCCAATGGCAGATGTAAGTATCTGCAGCAGCTGCTGGGCTACTGCTGTGCAATGGGAATTTTATTTGAGGTGTCTCAAAATTCACATCTTACCAACCCCTTCACAAATATTGTAAGTATAGACAGAAATACAGGACTGGTCTTCTGATCACTTGGGATAATAAAGTAAATTAACGTTTTGTAAGTACAACAAAAAATATTGCCAGTAATTAATAAATATTTCTTCAAGTAGAAAGCATGCAAAATAGCAGAAATTACAGTCACATTCCACAAAATATTAGGCAGTTTAGGTACTTTTTTTGTATAATACCTTGTAACATCCTATTTCATTCAGCTGATAAAACTTTTTAATAACATTTTGCTATATTTTCTGTTGTTATTTCTTGGCTAGAAAATGGAAGACTCCGTCATTTTAAATCTAAATAATGAATTGGGCAAATTATGAAAGCATGGATTATAAAGACTATCTTTCCTAAGAACACCACAACACATAATGCTCTGAAAATTAAACTGAAATGAATGAACCCAAGATAACGCACATATTTTAGTGAAGTTTACACAAGTAGTTTTTCCTCTAATCTTGCATAATCAGCCCAGGTCTGCTTCTACTACTCTGTGTTGCCATCATCTGGACTGTTTGCAGAAATGAGCAGCTGATATGCATGCAAGCATAGGGAAATTTAGCTTTTTTACTGTGAGTGCCTACAACAATGCTTAGGCATGTAAAATGAAAAGAAAAGGATAATTCACATCTGCCCCCTCCAAAAGATGCCCAAGGAGCAGAGCAGGCTGTCACTTAGTGTTCTCACACACTCTTCGGAGAGACATGGAGACTACGTTGCAAATAGAGACACAAAACATCAGAGAAGAGCTACAGTTCCAATTACAACAAAATCAGCCACTCTAGACAATAAAACAACGGGAGCCATCACAACATCGATACCTGAGAAATACTGCCACTTGTTATCTAACCGTATCGCTCACTCTAAACATTACCCAGGAGATTCAGAGCCAGCCTAAACACTTCAGAAACCATCCAGAGCCGTATGGCACTGCACTCTTTCATACCTCAGGAGTAAAAGTTAGCCAGAGCCTTCTGACAAACTAAAGTGATTTATTATCACATAGCAGAAGTAATGCGTTCTGCTTTACAACTCTCCTGGTAGACTAGGAGAGATGTTGCATTTATTACCTACAGTACATAATGCCCACTGCAGATCTCTGTATTATTCATAAGACTGGCTTTTTTGTGCCATCATAACGCTGATAAATTATAAAAAAATGCGTATTTTATTTCAATTTCTAACATATTTTGGTACACATATCAATCCATCACACTGCTGTAGGAGAAATAAGCATCATTGCTGACAGCTGTTGACATGTTCACCTCAACAGAAAAGAAACAAAAGGGCTGCAAAGGTTGCTCCCACCCACAGCTACCTCTCCACTTCATTAATTTTTGTGGTTTAATATTTAGAGAAGGCTATGTAAAAATCAGTGCCACCAGAACTGAGGAGTGCCAAGGAATGGAACAATACAAAGGATAAAAAGAGCCATCAAAAATAGAAAGGGGTACTCAATTTTTGCTTCAAAGGTAGATTTCTGCCAGCTGAGAGGCTCCACAAAATAAATTTCAGTTCCTAGATCAAGATGAGTTTAATTTCAAATGAGGCTAATTCAAATGCTACTAAGTAACACAACTAGAGATGTAGGTGGGGCTAAAACAAGGGTTATTTCAGCTTCCCTATCTGGCCAAACTTCCATTTCTTCCTCCCTCAGCTGCAGGTAACATGAGCACATAGCACAGAGAGTACCCTCCACCACTCCTCATCAGTCCTGATAATAAAACCATCTCACTAAAAATATAAAATCTGAAAATAAAACACTCTGCACTCAAATGCATTCAGTTAACTTTCAGATTAATTGTCTATATTGAAAGATAGATGTAAGTTGAATTATTTGCCTGTTACTAAATTGTTTTACATGAGTCTTGACCTTATGTTAGCACTATCCATTGATGCCACTGCCTTTGCAAAATGTAGGTAACAGGGATAGCCCTAAAGATACTAGGGTACCATGTGACCTGTGTTTTCTGAAACTATTGGTTAATAAGGCATAGAAGAGACATGAGCATAATCATCTAAACAATTAACTCAAAAATTCCCAGGTTTCATAAACACCAAAACCCTGCAGTTCACAAGCTATACTCTCTTTTGGAAGGCTTAAATCATACTATTCCCTACCCTTTACACTATTCTCTACTGATTTCAACTTGAAACAACTACTATCCCTGCTACTTCATTAAACTGTTACTAATATTCATTAAAATGTTACTAATATTTGCTGAGTGATCACAGCACAAATGCAACAGAAAGCGTACGGCTTTAATCTGCAGCAGGCACATCTCATATGTCAGGCACCCTTTTATCTGTACACACACATTCTGTGTGAGAGGCCCAGGCCCGACACACGACCATGGCTTTTACATCTGTGAGACCATTAACATAATTGGCTCTGGAGCAGATGAAGGGTTGTTTGCCTTAAATCCCAGTAGCAGGCTAAAATATCTAATACCTACCTTTTACCCAATGGCCTTTCTAAAAAAATGTGTTCTCTCCCTGGATGAAGAGGAATTTTCACCTTGAGCTCAGCCAGCTGCTTAAATCATTAAAGGGGATATGCATTTCCTTTAACTAGCACTGCCTACCCAGCACTGGGCATGGACACAGCCCTACCACATGGTGGGACCTTCATGTCTTTGAAAGTCTCAGAATCTGGAGAACCAGGATCTCTTTCACCTCACAACCATCTTCTGCAACCTGGCACAGCCAAGGCGGCCCTGACAAGTCTATGACCACCCACCTGCACAGAGCACCCTTCCTCCACTGAAAGAACCTGGGCACCATCTGCTCTCAAAAGCCTCACCTCACCCTGGCACAAAGGTCTGTGACTCAGAATATTCCCAAGTAAGGTCACTCTTCATAAAAGTTTCATGGAGCAACAAACAGGAATACTCCATTGCCTTAAAGGCACCTGCTCAAATTGGAGGTATATTACATTAAATCAGGGACTATATCAAAAGCATAAATGGACAGAAGGCAGCCTGGGCTGCACCCAGTACGTGGCTGGATGGGATAAACTGGGATATCCTGCCATCTGCTGGAAGCAGATGGCTTGCTGCAGCTCTGCAGCCCCTGTATCACTATATACGTAATTACGGACTTCTAAAATCCTCCAAATAACGTTATGAAAAATGTGCAAATCATTCTGCACATCACACAGGTTATTTGTGAAATATGTACTATTGTATTTACTTCGAAGGCATATTTGTTTGCCAGGATCTACTCTGGGTATGCATCATTTTGACAACACTTTTGTACTTTTTGTACAAAATAGTACTATATCTAATAGTAATATTAACATTGTTAATTTTAACACACACATTAGTTCTTGCAAAATTGAATTTATTGATTATTTAAATAATAAAAGAAACATTTCAAAATTCCAGTAATCTAGAAGGATTTGGTGATAAGCTCCCACTTCATAACTATCAAGAGTTTCCTTATTTTTTGACAATTATTCCAAGTGTTTTGGTATTTTGGGGTGCTAGGAGGTGAATTTCGTTCCAGTTAAAACCCCAGATGCTGGATTCAGGAGGTTTCACAAGAATTTGAGCATTTTAATTATTTTCAAGCAAATTTCAAGTAAAAACATCTGAGAAAACTACAGAAAAGGAAGGAAGGGAAAAACAGCCCCCCCCTTCCCCCCCGAGAAGTCTTGGAAACAAAACTAGAAAATATCCTTGAAGACAGTACATACAAATTACTCCAACCAAATGCCCAGCTACAGGCATGGAGCCCTGGACGGCTGAGGTACTCACTCAGTGCTGCAAGTCTGCAAACCAGCAGAGAGCAGATGCACTGAAGACAGCTGTAACATAGCTGGCCAGGTAACACACATGCCATCTGAAATAACTGCGTGGAGAAAGCTCTGGGATATTCATAGGCACTACACAGCTTTTGTTGCTGCACTGGGGATATGCATCCACCTGTGTGTAGACAAGCCTGCCTTACTGCCCTGGGAGGCACAGAGGATGAGGAGCAAGGAGAGAACCCAGGGAGAAAAGAGCACACCAATATGCATCCTACTTGTCCAGGAATACATTGCAATCAGAAAGCTGGTTGGGTGACGCAAAGAGGAACACAGAGCAAACGTAAGCAGTTTTATTTCAAAAACTCTTTCTAAAAACCGCAATATGAAAAGTGTGCTATCTCTACATGCTGATCTATAAAAAAATTGTTGGCTTAGCACTTTCCTAATTACAAAAAAAGTTTAAGAGTGAACAAAACACATGTACAAACCTTTCACCACTGCAGCAGCAATAGTCCAATTCATAATCAATGAAGAATGTAACATGCAATTTAAAGAGCAAGGTGACACCAGAGTTCCCAGCTGATTGACTGAGTATATACATAGGTTCCTTCTAATGTTACGAAAATCTCTAAAAGGATCACAAACCTTTCTGCCTATATCAGTGAAGGCATGGAGTCAAAATAGTCCTGTTATTTCTAAGACTTCTTAAAATACTAGTCTATTCAGAAATGCACCATTAAATATTACGGGCTATGCCTGTAAATATGCACACTCCTATATTAACCTACAAGAGGAAATAATACATATACACATAATACATTAGAAATAACCTGACTGCCAAGGAACCTCAACTACTTAACAAGTCTACTATGAACAGATTTATTCATAGTGATTACCTCATATCCACCCAGAAAGGCTGCCAACTAAGGAAAAAAACAGTTTAGCTTGCACTGGCGAATAACATAATAACAGCATAAAAAGCAAAGTGGACTCAAATATTGGAGCCAGTGGAAATAAGTAGCTGAGAAAAGCACAACTGTTTGAGCTGGGAACCAGCCGGGATACTGGGAATGATGCCTGTGGTCCAGAGAAAACTGCTGAACTAATCACCATTGCAGTGCCCTGTTCAGTTTTACACTAAACATGTGTAGTTACACATCTGATAGCAGCGTGCTTCCCTCTCACTTGATGGCTTAAAGGAAAGGCTGCTTAAGTGCCAAGCTTAAACATACACGAAACTCTAAGTGCGAGTAAACAGTTTAAATGTATTCCAAAGGGAATATGCTGAAGTTGTGCTAAGCAGTTGGGCATTTTTCAGTTACTTCAAACTGTACTTAAAAGAGCTGCCAGCAGTAGGCAATAACAGGTTACCAAGAAAAAAGAAGAAAAATAAAGCTCCTATAGATAAACACATCATAGAGAAAAAAGGGCTATTTTACAGATGAAGCTTAAAGTGATGAAGAAATGCAACCTGCAAATACCTTCAGCATAAAAGCAAACCAGGAAATAATTGCAACTTTGCTCGCCTGGGCGGCTAATGCTACTCAAGACAAACTGATCTCATCAATTCTTGAAACCAAAAATGCCACACAAAAAAATGAGAGTGTCACATTTTCTCTGAGTAACTGGTTTAAAATTGAGTGTCCTGTTCTTTGAACTGCAAGCAAGACCTTTTACAACAAGTAAGAAATAATCCAAACAAAAACCACTGTGCATAACATATTTCCTACAGTGACTTTCTAATATCTTGTATGATGTGAACCTCCAAGTATACAACAAAATTCAGCAGTTAATTAGAAATTTTTTTGTATCGAACAGGTTTTGGACAGTGAAAGTGAATTTTGGGCAGTGAAAGTGAAGTAAGCATGTCCAAGAGGATGGTGCCAGAACTCAGTGATAACTCCTGTTCCCAAGATGGACATATGCTTTCTTTTATACTTGCTCTCATTCCATGTCTTGTAACAGTTCCTTTACATGTCTGGAGATGTGCATATGAGTGATAAGGGGATGCATAGATTTTTGTAAGTGATCTTCTTTAAGAGGCACTTAAAGCAGTGACCCCTTAATGTAATTTCAAATAGTTGTCAAGATTTAACATTTATTTTGCTAGACAAATAGCCTATTATTGGCAAATTGGCTATTCTTCTAGTATGTCAATCAGGCCAGGCTTAAAATCAATACAAAGCATTTGTCAATTGTGTTTCATGTGTCTTCAGCCTGATTACATTCATTAGGAAGGAACAGACTACTAATAGCATGCATTGTAAATCAGGTTACAGTGTCAGAAAGCAAACAATCTTACTGCAAAATAATGAGCTTAAATTCTTAGCTGGAAGAGCCATACAGACAAAGCTCAGCTGTAAAAATCATCGTGCATGTAGTCTTTAGTCTAAAATGACCTTCAGCCTGCAAAATCCCAGAACAATGTTGCCATAAGTATTTAATCAATCCATGTTTAATATCAGTCATGAGAGGAAAGGTAAGCTCAGAGTCCTTCTTAAAAAAAAAAAAAATCAGCTTACATTACATGGTTTTGTCCCACTATTATATACACTAATATTTGAACAGAACTCGCTTCATCTTCAACCTTCCAGTTGCCAGGAAAAACAGACACACAGCTGATAAGGGTCCTAAAATTACCTTTCAAACATACTTTTATTTCTTCTCAGCAACACAAACTGATGAACATTAGTGCATCACACACACTCATCTAATACATCAGGCTGCAAAAACTGGCCCAGAGTATTTTATCTCAATTTATTTCCAATGCAATTAAAAAAGAGAGTGGATCCCCCTCTTCTCCATCTTCACCCAACCTGCATCCCAGCTGATTGTGTCGCCCCTGATGAATGTTCATTAACCACAACAGCAAATGCAGGTAAGCCCAGATCTGGGTTCCAGGCTGCAGTTTGTGAACAGGATGAATCACAATTGGCATTTGGAATCAAATTAGGAGAACATGGAAAAAGAGATACTGGTTTGGAATGAGAAAAAGGAAGCAAAGAGTTAGAGGTAAGGCATACCATAAATACCAAACCCTACAAACAAACAAACCACAGATTGAAAAGACTTTACATTTTTGAGAGGAGCAACCAAACACTTAGAAGCACAGTGAAGGCATTTACAATGTTCCAGCTCTTCAGAGGTGGCTGCACCCAAGAACCCATTAAATTAGTGCTACTGCAGGACTGCCAGAGTTCTCATTTTGTTAATTGAAAGTGTAACCACTGGCTGAAAGAAAGGTTTAAAGGAAGCAGTACAGTTACAGTTACCATGGAAGCAGGGGAGAATGACATTCAACATAGTTTAGGAAAAAAAAAGACCTTTAATGGTGTTCATTAATGGCAATTATTAACTTCTTTAGACTCATATGTCACAAACATTCCCTTTGGCTCTGTAAGATACCAAATGCATGATCAAAGAGGACAACAAAAGTACATTAGAGAAAAATGCTGAATTCATGAATAAATTCATGAATTTATTCAGCTGAGACAACCAAATCATAAGCCATAGTGTAAACTTCCTAGAAGCTTGGCAATTTTCCTACCACTGTTAAGAATGGACCAGCTATATATTACCCTCTTTTTCACAGACTCAGCACTCCACTGGATTGATCTGTCTAAACATTGTACATTTTTCTCTGCAGCATGCAGAGGATAGAGTGATCCTGAATTTTATTGGCAAATGGCAAAGTAAGCCGGGTAAACTCGATCAGTACTGCCATGCCACTCTGGATAATGCAGCTAATACCTTGTGTCAAAACATATTGTAATACTTGTTTGGAATCTTTCATTTTAATCTGCATCTTGCCTTCCTTTAGATATGCTGATTCAAATTACATAGGAATTAACATATTGCTGTATACAGCTGAATGTTAACATGAATGGATTATTTGTAAGACGAGCTAATGACTAAATGATACTGACATGACAAACAGTAAAATGTCAGTTTTAGATAAGTTTTTATGTCATTACATCTTAACAAGCAATCAGACTTTAAACACAAGCAGATTTCTCCAAATAAATAAGTAGCAGCTCTGAACAGTGAAACAACTGGAAACCTATTAAACTAGTCAAGGGAAAAAAAAATAAACAACCCAACAAAAAACAAACAAAAAAAACCCAAACAATAAAAAAAATAAACAAAAAGGCCAAAATCTCTTACAGAATCTTGGTATTCAGTTACCTAAACAGATATTTAGACATATTTACAGATTTACCACTCTGCCCTGCTTACTGTTCATCTGCAGTACATTACACAGTTACCAAACAACTGTCTTTTTAAAAAAGATTTGCATAAGCCATATGATCTGAGTTGCATTCATTCCATGCCCACAATACCCATATATAGGAAAGCAGGGCCAATGCAGACCTACAGAAACAAGAACAAAAAGCCTGAAACAGATAGGTTTCAAAGCAAGAATTAACACATATTAAATTATTAATTATTTTTCTTCCTTCAGCTGGAAAAGACACAGATCACTAAAAACTAAATGGTTTATGATGCCCACTACCTAGCTCTAAGGTTTCACAGGAGGAGGAGACCTGCACTACATAGCTCAGGCTTCCCAGAGGACACACAGAATATCACATATACCCATCTAGCAGGACATGCACCAGAAGAAATGTTCAGGAGCACACACCAAGGGCTGTCACCAAGCCACAACTGCCACAAACCCACAACCTCTGCTGCAGGTCCTTCAAGAAGAAACCCTTTAATCAGCAATTCCCCTCACAAAGCCATGCTTAAAAGATCAAATGTACTTCTTTTTTTTCAGTCTTAGAATTGCAATGGAAAGGCTTATGAAACTTATTTGATGTTAGCAGAGACCACATGGACAGCGTTAACAATTTACGTTGTGTGTAAATCATACAATTTTCAGAAGACCTTCGAGAGTTTGATCCCAAACCTTGCAACAGCAATCTGTCTTGCAGAAGGAAACCTGTACAGCACCAAAATTTGGTAGTTCCAGCCTTCTTCACTGTTGTAGGCGATGAGTATGCAGTAGCTCTTTCTCAAACCTGAATTGGTTGTAATCATTTTAACATTTAGAATAAATAGACACCTTATCAATGTGACCAGGTAAATTTTTACATGAACAGATTACCTGAAGAGTATAATCATTAACCAATCACTAACCTGAGAACATTCTCCTGAGTAATTTTAATGACTTTCAACC
This sequence comes from Rhabdornis inornatus, assembly GCA_013397075.1. NCBI lineage: Eukaryota > Metazoa > Chordata > Aves > Passeriformes > Rhabdornithidae > Rhabdornis > Rhabdornis inornatus. Next base: position 52,423 of record VWZS01009069.1, read on the forward strand.
ATCAAGAAGAAGGAAAAATACCACACCTGTGAAACGTGTGTTCTGTGGTTAGAGAAGCATAGTTTCTTCTATGTCCTACTACATTGACAGTGTATACAGTTGGTAGGTAGTGACTTTTAGATTGTCACCATTTGTTGCACACTCGATTTTGTTTGTTTTGTGTAGACAATGGAACCAGAAACATGAACAACTGTACCCTTCTAGATGCATTTTCCAATTGTAGCATTGTGGAGTCCTCCAAGCAAAGCGATGGTATGAACAGGTAACTCCTTAGAGAAAACCGCCCAACTGTCAAATTTGCATTTTCCCACTCCATAACCCCCTGGAGGAGAGAGGGGTTGGAAAATCAAGCTTGGTAAACTTAGCAAGCATGTGCGCATTTCACAAGAATTGACTTCCCGCCTCCCTTAGTTGTTTTGAGGAATAAAGGGTGGGGAAGCAGAGAATGACGGAATGAACGGGGGAAAAAAAGTCTGCTACGTGTATTACACGTTTCTCTTACTTTAAATAATACGCTGGTTGTGTTCTCCTGGGAGAACTCAGTTGCTTCCTGTATGCTACAGCTTTCATACTTAATACTTTATTTTCCAAGGCTTGTAAGCAGCAATTACCACCATAGCTGTCTAAAACAAGGACCCAGTCTGAGCCTGAGCCAATCATTCACCACAGATTTCTCCTCTCCACCCCGAGCTCCTCCTCAGCTGGAAAAGTCACTTATTCAGAAAACCATTCCCAGGGGTGGCCGCAGTAGCACACCAAGGAGGCCACCCACTTAGAACCAGAAGGTCAGGCACACTCATGATATCATCAGGCTCATGGGTAATCACTGACTACTGAATTACAGTGAAACAGAACTAACTTCAGTTTCTGAGTTACTTGCTCTACCTGCGCTTCTCTCCAGTTCATATCAGAGGGAAGTGCTAGAGCCTCGCTCAGGGCAGGCAGCAGTGGGATCCAGTCATGTGCTCTGCAGAGTTCAACGTCACCAGCAGCCTTTAAACACTGTTCACAACTCGGTATCACCTGCACTCATGAAAATGAAAAGGGGCCATAAAAAAGCCCGACTGACATATTTTAGAAAGCAGTTTTTGAACTTTCAAATACTTAAATCCAGCTCATCAGTCTTACTAGAAACCTCTGACATCTCACCAACAACAGTGTTTTCTACTGTAAAAGCTGAGTAGGTTATTCATGTTTATTTTGTTAAGATGATATTCTGTGCATCACATACAAACCAGCTACTCATATCTTTAAAAAATCTCTAGGCAAATAAAAATAAAGCAAAATGCTCTGTTAATGGATCTTTTCTGAACATCCAACTGAATGTTCAAAACAGATTTTTTTTATTTTCCTGTGCTCCATCTATTTAAAAGGAAAAACTGCACAAAAAGCACCCTCTGCAGCAGACAATCCACTCTCAGAATCAGAGCTCTGCTCTCCTACCTATGTTTCTGGGAAGCGCGTCTCCCAAACCCGCAGGAAGCAAAGAGTTTGACACTGTCAGACAGACGGTTCACAGAAGAAAGCATTCTTTTCACATTTTTCATCAGAGAAAGCACTACTGTGCAGCAGTCCTGCCAAGCGTGGGGGGGGGGGGGGGGGGATGTGTAAAATTGAGAAAAAAAAAACCCCACGCTTTACCTTTAGGCGTCATATTTAGCCATATTCACAAGGTAACATTAGAGCTGCATGTTTCTTTCCAGAGTGTATAAACCCTCTGGGAAATACATGCAAACATTTTCATAACGGAATTAGCACTAATCAGAGACCACTGACAAAAATAGTACTGATGAGAAAGTTAATAGCTTTGGGACTATTCATATGTGTTGTCTCTGTGCGGCTCTGGAAAAAAAAAAGGCAGTTAAAATGAATGTGAGAGAGCGTAAGTTCCTCATCTGTGTACAATTAATAAAATACTGGATCATTCAAACACAGGTTTTGGATGGATGCCCTAGCTCCATTTCAGTACTTCATAGCAAAATAAAGCAGCTCTGCAATGTCATTCTACAGGGAACAAGCACCACTTGCTGTAGAAACAAACATACATACAAACATAGGGTAATAGTAACTACTACTACTACCAGTTAGTTTTATATTTGCAAAGGAATATTTAATTAAAAAAAACGGTTTAAATTTGTGGGCATTGGTAGATTATTTTTACTGAATTAACAAATGGAAAATAATGCATTTAAGCCCAACATATAAATTGAATTTATTAATATGCAATAAAAAGTTTCCTTGAAATATGAAATGATACAATTATCGCTGAGCAGTACACCATTGTCTGTGTCCATGCCTGCTCCCTTGTAATAGATGCCTTGAAAATCTTTTAAAATATTCACATTCACACCTAGGGAGTTTATCAACCTAAAACTTCTCCGGAACAGCCTTTGAAGATAATCACATCTGCACATTTGAACCTAAACAGGAATCGTTCCAGTCCACTGACTTCAATTAAGTGAATCACTGTCCTATCTAGGAACAAAAATATAGGTCCCTAATATGAAAATGAAAATAGGAAACAAAGTTCATGTGACTATCTCAGCATAAGAGGCACCATATTGTGTCAACCAAAAAGCTGATCCAAATCAGCGTTCTGTTTTCATCAGTGTTGCTAACACCTGCTAAGGAATAGAGAAAATATAAAGCAGTGTTTTTGCTGGCACACCTCACACTTCCAAGTGGTTATCAGGAGATTACAGAGAAATCAAGATGTCTCAAGTTTAGAAACCATTTCCATCTACAGTGCAGCCAGTGACACTACATTTATAGCAGTGTGTTTATATTTTGTTTAATATATTTTGTTTAAGTGTTAAAATTAGAAACATAATTCTGAGATTTTATGATTTACTACCTACCTGAAAGAACAGAGGTATTATATGTCTGAGCTGTTAAAAGCACATATTAAGGGGTCCAATTTCAGTAGAGTTTTTACCTGAAGTTACTTATTTAAAGAGAATTTATATTCTTAGCTTTTCCTCAAAAAGCTTACAAAAATTCTTGCCTGAGAAATTTGGCAAGTAAACTTGATGGAATTTGCTTTATTAAATCCTTTTGAAACTTCTCTAACTAGAAAGATTCTAAGGAAGTTCTATTATAACAACAAATCCATTGCATCTACTAAAATGTCCTAACAAGATCAAGGAAATTATTTTCCTCATTCTACCACTGAGCTACAATACATCCTACAATTACACCAACTCAATTTTAAACAAAAGACTAAGTTCAACCTTATCAAACTTGTATCTGTTGTACATCCCTGGTCTCTGTTGCTTCATCTTGTTTCCAGTGCAATATTACATTGCCCTCTAATGGATTACCTGCACAACTGCACAGGCCTGTTTTTCCTTTTAAAACTCCTGAATAAGCAAAAAGGTTGCATGAGAAATGGGAAAAGTAAAATAGTTTTGTTCCTGCTCCTGTTTAATTATCTTTTTATATTTGAAATCAATTTTGCAAGATTTTAATTTTCAGCCTTTTCATTTTAATATATTCAGCTGCAAAATGAAGTAATGTCTGCTGGAGGTTCAGGTCTTTAAATGGTCTCAGGCTGCAAGTTGAACTTGAAATCTAGAGTAAAAATACTGCTTATAAAAAATAAAATAGAAGCCAACCCAGCAAAGGATTTCTCAAGAAAATTTCATCTATTCCAACCCAACTTCTGAACTCATATACCTACCCCACATCAGTCATTAAGTTTTCCAGCTCCACCAATGTCCTCCTGTCTCAGCAAGGGACATCAGCATAACCTGCCCTTCTGCCCTTTTCTCCCCAAAAAAGTGTTTATCTCTTCCAGATGGAAACAACTGCATTTTACATAAAAACTAAAGAGATCTTTGTGCAGAGATCTAATTGTATTTATAAAGTAATTTCCAAAGTAAAAAACAGGCATGTGGATTTACACTAGATAGGATATGCAGTTTAAAGTAAAAGGCAAGGGGATTTTTTGGTGGGGGTGGTGGTGGTGGTAGATTAATGCATCTCAATGCTTCTCCAGTCATAATTTTTAATTATCATCATTCTCAAAAGCTAAATATTCATTGTGTATATCACCAATTTAAAAAAACCCAGATAAATTTCAAGTAAATTTCAAATTAATGCAATATTTAATGCATTCAAAGAGCAAGACCACACAAATTTAAGCACAGCAACTGTCATCTTCATCCTGTCATTGCCTAGCTTTATTCTTAAAACCAACAGAACCATCAGCTGTAAATTAAAACCATTTATCTTTAAAGTATGGGGAATCAAATTTGATAAACATGAAGAAAGTGGAGATTCAAATCTCTGAATGTTATGGTTCAATCAAAGGTCCTCTTTCCAGGAGCAACAGGACAAAGTGGGTTCAAGGAAAGAAGAGACATTTCTGGATTGCTAAATTCATTAAGTAAATACAACATACACTCAGTGTCAGCACTGAACAGTAGAAGAACAAAAGATCAGCTTAGATCTACATCATGAAACTAAAACAAGTCATAGCAAAAACTGTGGATTAAAGACATTTGAGTAATTATTTTTCTTTTGCTGCAAGAGTTGACTCTGATGATATCAAAGAAAATTACATTTTCTTTTGTTCTTATAATGAGGTGCGAGTTAGTTCAGCCTGAAAACACATATATTTACAGACAAACAAACAAATAAGCCTTTCTGATAATATCCAACCAGTGTGCCATGGGACAGAGATTTCTAGCTAAAGCTCTAAAATCACTCACTTTGGAATTTGTTCTCTAAAGCTTATAAAGACTTTCTTTAGCAAAGCTGTGTAATTTCAAGTAATGATTCTTGTCCTGTTCCGGTTGGGCTGAGATTTGAGCAATTGTATTTAAAACAAACAAAAAGGGAAGAGAAGTCACTGAACTGGATATGGTATTTTCACCCATGAAACTGTGTCTAACCTAGACTCCTGAATATAATGACTCCTGGCACCTGCACACAGAAACAATTTTTACACTCAGACCACCCAGCATCTGGCTGACTAGGGCAGAAACAGAGACTAAAGTACTGAGTACAATATATATTTCCGCATCCAAGCACTCAAAAATACATTTACTCAAAGAAAAGTGTAGGGGAGGTTATTTCTTTTTTTGTCCTCTTGAAGTCATAACTTACATGAAAATTAACAGGTTAGTTTCTGATGAATGAAGTTTAACTAAATGAGCCAGCTGACTAATACAAAACAGGTTAATGTGAAAAGCACAGAAAAAAAAATAAATATCCCCATTCATATAAAGCAAACAGAAGCAAAAATTTCTACTCTCATGAAGAAAAACAAGGATTTAAAATTAGTTAATGCAGAAAAAAACTTTACCAGGCAAGAGGTATCTCTCTTCAGGGATATTCAAAGGCTGCAAGAAAATATTGTCAAGCATAGAAAACCAATTTATGTGAAGAGATTATAAATTCTGACTTCCCAATTCCACGAAGCTATCTTCAAAGTATGTTTGAGATCAAGAGTAGAAAACCTTGTATTGATGAGAGAACTCTCAAACACACAGAACTCAGTCAGCTTTTTCAGCAAAATGTTTGAAACCCTGTCTCAAACCCCAAAACAGACTATTCACTATAAAGCATAAAGGAAGAGATGCTAAGAGAGCAAACAAAAGGTTTTTGAGCAACCTGATATAGTGGAAGGCCTACCTGCCCATGGCAGGGGGTATGAAACTAGGTGACCTTTAAGGTTCCTTTCAACTCAAACCCTTCTATGAAAGGGATCATTTGGTACAAACTCCAGAGAGAGTAGACAAATGTAAAGAAAAAGAGAAAAAAGCATCGCAATGCTAACTGATGTATAACCTCATGGTTGCGACTTTCTGTTTTGTAAAACAAAGCAGGAAAGATTACATGACCTGCTCTAGAAAGGCTGCACAAAGGTCTCTGTCTCTCAGCCTTCTTATTAGTTAAAAGAAAACACTGAAAGGGGGAGAAAAAGGGATTGCCTAGGCCTTTCCCAGATCAATAGGAAGCAGAAGTGTTTATTCTGCAAACAGTAGAGGAAGCTGTCTGACTCCATGGGAAATGGTGAAACACCATTACATAAGAAGTACTGGCAAATAAAGTAAACAGATCAAGGGAGTATTTTTCCTGTACTATCTTTTGGTTATAGCACTTTTAGTCTTTTTTTTTTAAGAAGACTATACTTCTTCTGATGATACTTCTTCCAAACTAAAGACGGCAATTTTGAAACCATTATGGATTACTGTGGAGTTGGTTCGTTTTGGGATAACAGAAATTGTATTTCTACTTTATTCATAAGAATGTGCAGTAAAGTCTGAAGATAATTTTTCTTCTCCAAAACAGACTACTAAGATTAAGTAAAACACAATAGACACATCATTAGCATCTGTGAACAAATTGTAATTAATTCCTTAACACTAACATACACATTCTGAGGAAAACAGGGGTGAATGCCTTAAGGATAGAAACTGTAACTTGGTGGGGGGGAAAACCCCAACCTGGAAGTTAAGCTGATTGCATGACTAGCAATTCACACTTCTCTTCACCAAGCTCTATCAGAAAAAGCAATTACTCTGCAAAATAATTTGCATGTTCAACTAGACTACTAATTGTACCACATGTGGGTTGAAGATACCATCTCTGAGATTTTGTTTATGTTGCATTAGTTTTCTCCTGTTAGAAATGCATTCCTACATTTCTTTCACCTCATTTCTAGATCCATATCTAATGGTACTACTAAGAAAAAATCTCAACAAACCATTGCTCCAGCATACCTGTATAAACCTGGGGACGACATAAGAGGGCGCTTCAGAACAAAGGCTTGCTCTGGGTGGGAGCAAGCATCAGATTTGGTTTCACGTCAGCCACTGTCTTCTGACTGGAGAAGCGAAAGGACTACCTTTTCAATCAGCTGATGAACTTGGAGAGTCTTTACAAGACAGGTGAATATTAGAGATCAAAAATTATATTGCAGTCATGCAATTCCTAGGAACTACGAAATGTATCCAAACAGGAAGGAGCACCTTATGATTCTGGCAACAATTCTTGCAAGTGTCAGGCAAAGATGCAAAACTACATCATCAGATGATGAAAGATAAATTATATGTAAAGAGAGAGCCAACAGAAGTATATACCTGTAAAGAGCTGTCAGGTAATTTAAAAGAAAATAAAAATCTGTGCATATTTGTGAGGTGGAGAGAAGTGGTGGAAGCTGTCGGCAATAATGAAGCTTGGAAGGAAGTCTTTTTAAGGCACATTTCTATTTTAAATTTGAATGTTTTGGTTAAAAGCTTATTACACCTTCTGGACTCTAAAAGTACAAACTATTTTTTTTTGCGTCAAAACTTCCCAAGAGCATAAACTCTCACAATTCTGGAAGTGTCAGCAAGTATATGCTGACACTCTGACAGAGAATATACAGAGAAGCTGGCTTTGTGAACAATCTTTTTGAAAGACTTGTTTTGCATTGAACAAATTGTATATAACTATGGTATCAGTCTCATTAAATTTTTGCTTGCTGTATTTATTTCCAGTGAGGAGAAATGTTCTCTCCTTTCTTTTTGCTTCAGAAGGCTTTCTCCAACCCCACTGCTGTTGGGTTTTTCTTTAAACTGCTCTTTAAAACTCTCACTTGAAATAGAAAAATAAACAAACAAAAAAGCACAAAATTTAGACTAAAATGTCTAGCCTAAAATTATCTTTCACTGTGCTTCAAAATTTTTACCCTCTGTAATTTGGCTTATACCTGAATTGCAAGCTGAAACAATATTTTTGCTCTGCATTTGCACTGTCAAGCCCAACAGTGTTAATTATAATTTCAGTTCCAATAACTGGGATATATAACAGTAATAAATACCAAGAGGTTTTATTTTGTTTTATAGTATATAAGGATTTTTTTCCACTAATTCAGCCTTAGCTAATGAAAATCAGAGGCAACAACTTAACAATTAAGCAAAAGACTTCTATTTTCCCAAACTATTACAGCAACTTCTTCAGAAAAGTAAAGACAACTTTGAATTTCAGCAATAGTTGCATAAAAACATACAAAGAAGATGCAAATTTCACTGCCATCAAGTAACAGTCTATCATGAGAAACCACAACAAAGTTGCATTCAGACAGTTCTCAGACATTTCAATAAATAACACAAGCATGCAGAGATTTCCTTTGGCTGAAATCCTGTTTAAGTGGGCATATATGACACAACTAGGAAGAAACTTGCAAAGTCTATTTTTTAACAGAGAAGAGCTGTTGGGATTTCCGTAACCTTAAGCTTCCTGGATTTTTTAGCATCTTTCTCTTCTTTATCCCAATGAAATATAAAGGAAGAAAGAGAAAGCAGATACACACATCTGATGGGAAAAGTTGTGGATATCAATGTAAGTTTCCTTACACAGAATGTACTTAATCCTCCCAGTAAAGGCACTCTATAGCTCAAAGCTGAGATGTGCCTCAGCAGGTATGTTTTGTTAGTGACAAAGTGTAATGCATTTATTATCCCTGAAAGTGCTAACATCAGTCAAGGTCCATATGCTTCAGTGTTTACTACAGTAAAAACATCAGCTTTCTATTTGTGTTTCCTGGGTAAAAGTTAGAGTTCACATGACAGATTTAGGGTTTGTCTTCTGTGAGCCAAGATGGTGCTCAATATTTTCATGAGACAAAGACAGGTACAATGACTGTCTAACCAGCCTTGTCTAATGAGCAAGGGGATGATTTTTTCTGCTGTGAGCTGTATACCTGAAGTGCTGCTGGAGGCACTTCGAAGAAGCAAAAACAAAACAAAACAAAACCAAAACAAAATAGCTGCAGGCAGGTTTTGACCCTGTGGTTCTAAGGGATAATCATTAGAGATTTGGAGAGAAGCTGTAAAATCTCTAGTCAAAACTCTTCTACTTTAGTAAATCAGAAGACAGAAAAAAAACCTTTCAAATTCTCTCTGAAAATATTTTCTCATTTGCTTTAATTTAGTTATAAAATTTTATAGAAAATATTCTTCTCAACAGAGAAAACACTGCTCTTCTCAACAAGGTATCATAACACAAAAAACAACCTGAATTGGAACCTGAATGCAATGCAAACTTGAATCTTGAGCAACTTCATGCTGTCTCACATTAACCTTCAGAAATGCAGAAGATATACTCCCTTGTTAACCCGAGAAACGTACCCTAAATCTCCTCCAAAAGACCTTTTCAATAAAAAAGACTTTGGCAGTAGCTCAGGAAAGCCTGTTCTGTTTAACTGTGAGGAAATAACTTGATAAATCAAATTGGGATTTTTTCCAAAATGGTATGGGTCAATGAGATATGCTGATTAAATTAAGATATTTATACATGTGATGGTATTCCTCGTGATACCAGAATTAGCGTAATTCTGAAAATATTAATTAAAAAAAAATTAACAAAATCGGTGTAGTGAAGAAAAAAATGCCTCCTACTACATGTCAGCCAAAGGGACCTTATACCAACTACATCTCATTGCTAAAGAGGAGACAGAAGATCAGGTGGACTGTTGCTGGATTCCAACAGTACCATTACTCATTGCAGCTTCTTAATATAGGTTATCTCCTGTATGCAGGAGATAAGTCTTCAAATTACTTGGCTGTGAATAGCTTTTCCATTATGAGATCAGTTAGTGTAACAGCAGTAATTAGTCCCACCTTCAGACACTCGGAAATAACGTTTTTTAGACACACCCCTCAAATGCAAATACTGAGACACTGCAGTCACTTTATCACTTTGGTTTTGTCAGCACTTTTAAGATACCTTCAAATTACATATGAAAAGCTTTGACTTTCTTGCCTGTCTAGAGCACTTTCATTCAACAACTTTGTTTTCCTTAGCAGCTTGCCCCAAGGATACAAATTCCCAGTGATGTGTCAGTTCATCAAGATCATGCGGCACACAATGCGGCAAATACTCATTTATCATCCATGTCACCAGGCTGCAAAAATATTTCTTTCAAATGCAGTATTGACAAATGCAGCACGTTATAATGGCTTATCCTGGCTTGTGTCACTCCTTCTTTACAAACTCTGTCAGCTTCAATTTCTGGCCACGAATATCAGCCCTTTTTCTGGCATCATATGCTATAAAGAGCAAGTGATTTCAGACAGCAAATAAGACAACTGACAAAATTACTTATAGCCATGAAACTGAAGAGGCAGCATGTTCGTTTATGTGGGCCATAGCTTAACCCTCCAATCTCTCTGGAATTTCAGACTTGCTGTTATGCATAGATGGAATGTCATGTTATGAGTAAATTCTGGAGGGAAAAATAAACCAAAAGCCCCACAGCCTCCTCTTCCCCCAGAAAAAAACCAACAACAAAAAAATAAAAGCCAATAAATGTCTATGTGTGTTCTGTAACATTGCAGAGGAATCTGAAAATCAGAAAACAATACACTTCTGTGTACACTTACTTGAGTATTATATTTTTGAAGCCCAGCAAGACTTTTAAAAAATGCTCATGTTGGATTTTACCTCATTTTATAATTGTAAGAACCTTGCACAATATTTAAGAGAGAATTGAAAATACACAGTGAATCTGTTGTTTAAATCTAGCCTGAAAACTTAAGTCCAGCTCCTGCATCCCAACCATGGGGCCGTAAGGCTTACTGCCCAAGGGGGCACCAGCTTCTGGCTACTTTAACTACTTGCCTGTACCTACAAAATCATAGCCATGAGAGTCTCAATAGAAATCAATCAAAGACAAATCCCATGATTAATGTTATAAAATAATAATATAATTAAGTCAATGAGTTTTTGCATGTTTCAATTCCAGTGAGAGAAACCCTTTCTCTTATTTGTTTTCTCAATTTAGAGAACATAAGTGAAAGCTTATCTGCTGACCTTCAGTGTTGTCATGGTTTTGATTTGCCAATTAAAATATACTCATTTTCTGTTGTGAGACAGAACCAGGAGTAGAGGCAAGGCAGGCCTAAAACTTAAGAGTGTATAAAAAGAAATTTATTAACTACACAAAGGGAAAAAAACCTCAGAATAAGATTGTCAGACCATTCTTTCCTTCCCTTTCTCAACATTCATAACAATGAAACAAACATACAAGAAACTGCTTCAACTAATTCCCAACTCAAACAGTCCCTTCTTCCATTCACTTTGGAGTGAGAAGCCTCCTCTTGTTAGGCTATAGGGATTTTTTCCACAAGAAAGTAGAAAACAGTCTTCTCGTGGTTTCATTTTCACGATTCTGCATCCGCCCGGTATCTGCAGTCGTGGCACTCCTCCCAACTCCACAGCCTTCCCAAAGCTGTACTTGTGGGTCAATGGTCAAAATACATGGGGTATTACTTTTAAGAATGAAATNGGGGGGGAGAAAGCAGCTGTGATTTTTATATTAGTTTGAGTCTCTCTGGTCACTGTCCATGGCCACCCCCTCTCTCTCTCTCTGCCAGGACATGCCAGCTCCCCAGACAGGGGGCCCGGCCCAGCCTCCCTGCCAGGCCCACAGGCCTGCAGTGGAGCCAGGCCAGGGCCCTGTAACCTGCACTGCTGCCAGAAAAGCCAAGAGGGCTCAGTTCCGGATTACCTCCTTCAAAATGTGTGTTCACGGAGCGAACTAACTTTCTTCAATTGGTTCTTCACGCTGTTAATAACCAAACCAGCCTCCAATTGGTCACTATCAACTCCCATGGGAGTACTCATAGAGAAAACTTCTCTTTGAGTTTTTTCCTCCCCAGGTCAAACTACCAAAAGTGTCATTGCATTAACTGAATATTGGGGAAATGTGCAATAGCTGTAAGAAACACTATGCCACTGAAAGGGCATAACCATAAATACTGATGGAAATCGAACACAGTAGTTCTGAGCCAGGAGTCTAGGATTTGATTAACTGCATTTTTCTTTGGACTTCAGCAATACAAAACTGTGGTGACAAACAGGGCCCCCTGATGTGGATAGAATCTCACTAGATACAGATGAAACAAATGGGTTGTTACTTCTTTCATACAGTTGGAAGAAAATGCTACCATAGGTTCCAATTAGGAATTAAGAGCAAGTTTCATCTTATAATGTGTAAATAAAAACCAAAACAAAACCAAACCACAAACAAAAAAACAACAAAAAAAAACCAAAACAACCCCATCACATATTTTATATCTTGATAAATCCAGACTGCTTAACAATCCTGGACTAACAATACTGTCTAAATTGCTCATAAATGCATTTAGAACACAATATTTTTCCTGCAGTAAGTCCACAAAGTAAGTTAATAAAAATTAAGCTAATAAAAGTAAATTGTAAACTAACAAACTTTAATTTATTGCTGTCTCCATAACATATTTCAAAAATGCTCCTTAAAGTGAAAATGTATCATTATGTTTTCTGAGTTAAAGCCCACAGCATGGATTTCCTCAAGCTATTTAACAGGATGTATCTGTAACTAATTGTCTGCCATTATTATGAAAATACACTTTGTAGGTAAGAGCATCGATAACGAACCAAGCTCTGGCAGCTGCTGCCATGGTGTGCTGATCCTGACTTTGGGGGGGACCCTCTATTTAGAGAAACAAATTAAATTCTGGAACAAAGGCCCAGCAACAGAAAAATAACTGGGGCACACAGGTATGAAACACATGCACTTCAGCCAAGTTAAGCCTTGCAGCAGGAGCAAGCAGCATTTGAGGTTGTCTAGAAAAGCAGATACTGAAGTCTGGGAGCACCCACACAACTAGTACAGTGAGCACAACCAACTCTTGATGGAACATTTGCTAAATCCATTGAATTCGTGCAGGTGGAGTAGCACATACCTTGTTTACCTTAGATTACTGAATCAAGGCAGAAAATTTGCTACCTACTTAGCAGGAAATAATTGAGTTAGCCTTTCCTGTTAGCAAATTAGTATTCTGTACTTCTTGAAATACTATAAACTTTAAACGCATTTTAAATTTTAACTTGGATTATTTATTTCTCTCCTGTAACAAAAAAAGGCAAACAAAAATGGTACAAAAAATTGTACAGTTAGTTCAGCTTAAATGTTGCAACATTACAGAGTATGAAAGCATCACACTAAAAGACTGTGTCAGACCACCAAACTTAGCAAATCTGTCAGTTAAAGCAAGTGACACTGCTTTATGGACTCCACGTGATAGAACTGGTTATGGCCTTGAGGGTCTCACTAACAGCAGCTTTTGTTATGAGCAAACTATTGATGAAGGAAGGTAAGATATCCCTGAGGTGCATTCTAAATATGATAATGAGATTCTACCCTCTCATCCCATCTTCTGGAGCAGATAATTTCTACTGGTATGAAGTGATCAAAGAACTCACCATCTGAGATGAGAATGCAAAGTAGCAAAAAGCCTACAGCAAAACACCTCTCCTACTTTAACATGACTTAAATGCTTCAAAACATTCCCAGAAAACATATGCCCTCTATTTAAACTGTGGTTTATAAATGCTTCCTGACCATGACCCAATGAATGTAAGTCTTGTCAGGTTTACCACTGACAAGATGCAAATCAACTTCCAGAGGACAATTTTACGCTGTATTGATCACTTATGCTATGTTTCCCAAAATTTTTAAACTCTGAATAGACACATAGTTTCTTTGCATACTTCGGTGGTCTCTGCTCTGTTTATGATCTGCCCTTCTGTTAAAATTCAGACTTTCTTCCATCTTCAGCTAATAATTGCTTATCAAGTGTTATAGCTCATTTTAGTCATCATAAAAAGTGCACATTGCACTCCTTAACACAACCTACCTTCGTTATCTCTAGGTACTCAACAGTATAAAACAACAAAAAAGAATGTTTTGTGGCAGTGATTAATCTAATATTGGATCTACCCTTGCTTAAGGCCATTTTAGCCCATTTATAAAAAATGCTACATTTTCCCTGTTCCATCCTGAATATCTGTATGCATTTATGCATGCATATGGAATAATATTTTCAGGGCTTGTTAAAATGTGTCAAGTCTAGTCTTAGACTGGTAGTATCACAGTGCAACTTTCCCTACACCCTGAGTACACTACAATACATGCAGATGTACTGGATCTCTGTCTCTGCAGAGAGATTTCATCAAAACACTGTGACATCATGCAGCTTTTCTTAGATTTCATCCAGCTTATAGTTACACTTAGGACAACTTTCAAAGAGGATTTAGCAAGAATTGAGCAGTATCATATATAAACACCAGATGGGATGATCTGCTTAACATTAACAGGGTAAGGTTAACTTTTAGAATTGGAGCCTCTCAGCTGTCCCAGAGAAGAGTAGCTCAGTCACATCTTTCTTCTGTAACTGCCTGTTCCATACAGGTCATTTCCTGGCTGCCTAAAACAACTGTCTGCTTAGCTCACATCTGTAAAATCTTTTAGCAAATGGATAAATGCCAGCCCCCATGCAGCTGAAATATCCAGAGATGGTTCAAGCTCTCTAAAACCTCGTGAGCTGCAGTCTTCCTTCTGCCAGGGATTACAAAACAATCCCCTTCCCTAAGCGTTTCTGCCAGTACAAGAGTTACTGTTTCTTCCTGTAATGCATCCTTACTTCTGAGTTTCCTTACAAGGATTATGGTACTTTTCTCCTTCATTTAACCTGTACATACCCCGAGGTCAATGCTATTAATTACAAAATTACTTTGGATTAAAAAAAAAAATAACAGTACATTTTAATTACAGTAAGATTAACTCTCTGAGTTAATCATGTTGAAGTTACATTTTCAGTTAACAAAACTCTAATTACATGCCATTTTCTCTTTTAAAAAAGTAAACCCACAAGAGTCTCGCTGTACCGGTAATAGCCCCTAGTCTTTAACAATTTCTATTGAATAAAGCAATAGAAAGGCTTACTTAATTCCTGACCAGTTCTTATTTGCATATCTACTCTTATGAATTGTCTCAGCAACAAGGAAAAAAAAATGTAACATCACGAAACATCTAGGTCTTAATATTTCAAGAGAAACCCAGGCAAAAGCTATAGTGCTATTAGTATGTGTGAGAGAGGACAAGACGGAAAAGACAAGTTCCCAAATCTGCTGCTCTCCAAGAGCTTTTGCCAGGCCCAGGCAAGCATTGTCTAAGAGTTACTATGGGGAGCAGCATTATACTACATCTAGGACTCGTCATGAATGTGGAGGACTCAGGCCCATTGCTCAACATATGATTAAAAACTTATACTTGTAGCGCTGAAGATAATCATTTTAGGCTTTAAGATGACTGTTGCAAGAGCCTCAAAGTCTCTACAAGGCCATGGATTCATACTCACCGAGAAACATGAAGTTATTAAAATTGAGGAATACTGCAACAGGGATTTACGCTACAGATTTGGCCAGTAATGAAAGGTATGGTGATGAACAGAAATTACAGCACAGGACTCAGTTGCAAAAGGCCTGAATGCTCAGCTCAGCTGTTTACTTGCCAGATGACGTGACCCAGGTTACACAAAGCCCAGCACACACCCTTCTGTGTTCCAAGTACACAAAGGTTGAAACTGCCTGCCTGACCCACAGAAGTAAGGGATTATCTGCTGTAGAACACATCAATTTGTCTCCCCCCACCTTGTCCTGGCCAAAAAGGCTCATGAAGGCCAACCAGAGGCCCTTTGCAGGTGTAGGGAAAAGGTTGCTTTGGCTTGGAGATAGGCAACTCAACCAGACGATTTCCAGCCGCAGCTTGCAGCTGCAGCCCCTCCATGCCCCCAGCTTGAACCAGCAGTGCTCCTTAGAACACTGCTGGGGAAGAACTGAACATGTCAGACAGCCTTTGCTCTCATGAGCAGGCCAACAGCTTAATTGCTCATTGCAGACAACAGAAACCTCTGTATCCTGTTTGCCTGTCTCCAGACTCTGACAGAAGAAAAACACCAACCTATCACACAGGGACCTTTTGTTATTTCATTCAAGTACAATGAGATTTTCATCTGGTAGGTGCTGAAGTAAGAGATTTATTAGTGTATTGTTCTGAGGAAAAAATATTTGAGTCGTTCAGTAAGATTTGGAAAAAATCTGGTAATTGTTGAGCAAAAAAACTTTGCACGATCACCTTTATCATTGTGAAAGTTTTTAAAGTGGGAAAAAAAAAAGAGAGAAACTCATTAGATGAAAACTGGATAAAATTATCAGAGTGTTTAAGAAATTCTTTGTGTTTTCCCTCAAAAGTTGTTTGTGACAGCATGAGAAAAAAGGCAGGTAGGAAGTAGGGTTAGTGCCACATGATGGAAAATAATGGGTGTGGGTGAAGAATCCTCAGAAGACGGGGGACTAGTTCAAGATAAAATAATCTGAAATGTCCCAGAGGCCTTGAGAAAAATCAGAAAAATTTTCTGGTAGGATTTCTTTCTAAAGTATCCAAGCAGCATTGGATCAAAGGACTAGTCTGAAAAACCCTATGAAGAAGAGGCAGAAAGCAAGAGCGGAAGAGGCTCCAATGCTCTGTCTTTTGCACAACTGCATTTATGTAATTATCCAAAGAATAAACAAGCGAATACATATACCACCTAGAAAGAGGTAGGGGCAGATCCTGACAAAGTGCTCCTGCCATATCTCCCATCTCACAGCCACTGGCATCTGAAACACAGTTGCAGATCAAGTGGCATGTGCCAGAGGTGATCACAGATGACATACTGAATACCAATATAGTCTTTCCTTTCTTGCATCCCCCTCTGACACAAAATACTGTACCCTGCCCAAAGCAATTGCCATTAGTTTGGCATCTTCAAGTTAAAAACAGAAGAGAGAAGGAAAAATATGATCATACATTTTTGTGCCAGAAGGAGGGTACCATAAGCAGACAGCCCAACTGGGGTCACCTGCTGTTTTCCACCAGCACATGCAGTCAAACTGCATACCATAATGAGGGCAAGACAGTAAAACCATTCCCACAGCTCCAGGAACTTCTCTTTCCTAGTCCACATCTTGGGGCGCCTCTCCCATCCATCTCATATAATAGTGGGTAAAAATTTAACTGTTCAATTAGTGGGCATTGAAAAACTGCCAGGAAGATCTTGTATGAATACAGAAAGTCTCCTTGGTGACAAATGGGCAGATATACTCTCTGTGCACTTTGCCATGGAATCCCCATCATATTGGAGGCGCTTCTGGATATCACAACAGAAAATTAATTTAAAAATCAACACAAAGACATAACATGAATGACAAATGCTCTGCAGATTTTCAAGTGTTAACTTACTATGTAAAAGTAGCAACCGTTCTTAAAAAGTCAAAACATGCTACTAGCAAGTAGAATAGTAAGGAAGATTGTTTGCAGATGAGAGGCCACTCAAACAGGGAGGAGTGGGAAAGAAGCCAGTACCTTTAGAAGAAGTGGTCAACAACAAGACAAAAGAGTCCAGAGGGCGTGTAAAGCAGTAGGATTTAGCAATATCCTAAATTGCTGTGAGTTAGCAGCTGGCAGGGTATAATAATAACGAGGAGATTAATAGATTTTTCCAGTGTGAGGTCAGAAACCTGCATAAAATAACATTAGAGTGCTGACATTTTAGAAGAGACAATGAAGCAACAGGTATTAAATGAAACCATGGGTGCAGGGGAGGGTCGCAGTCTTAGTGGACACTCTGCTAAAGCTCCTACTTCAGCAGACTGTTCAATCCCTTGATTTTCAAAAGTCATGGATACCAACTTCTGGCCCATGTTGGAAAGCACTTTCTGTGACTGTAGAGAGACGATATGATGCTGTCTTCACCTGGAAATCTTTATGCCATGGAAAAATTCAAAGCAGGGATGAAAAATATGCAGGCCGCATTGCACATTAGCAATTATCTCTAAGAGGAGTAAGTAAAAAAAAACCTAAATCAGGAATTTCTGTAACAGGAACAGAGCAAACAGAAAAAAAAGAAATGTACTCTCTGACCTTCAGACAGGGTTAACACCAGAAACACACAAGAGCTATGTCACTGCTTACTTCGTGGATTCCTATACACTCTCCAGAAATTTTATTAAATATATTTTTTGTATCCAAACCATTATTCCTGTGCACTGTGGTATCTAAAAGCTGACCTGTAAGTTCTTTTGACCATAGCCAACCACAGCAGAAACTCTTTACTGTTGACTGCTACACTTCATGCCCAAGATTTCAGCACTGACCTTCTTTTTCGAACAGCAATACAGCAAGAAATTTTTTTGAACCTCAAAAAATCAACATAAACTAAAAATGAAAAGATATGATTGTATGTTAATTTCAATAATCCCAAAAACATTTTCAACTCATTGGTTCAGGAGTTAAAAATAAACTGATAGATTTGTGACTACATGACACTGACAAATAGGAACAGGGATAAATTCTGTGTTTCAATTCTTGTTGCATTACTGGTCATGTTGGAGCAGAGATGCAGATGTGTGCAGATGATACTGAATCTCTTTTGGCCTCTCATCTTCTTCATGAAGGAATATGCGGGCAACATAGGAACAGCATAAGAAGCTGTAGAGAACATTATTGCTAATACTGACAATGCTAAATCAAGTACTGATTAATGAACATTATGTTTACAATTCTACAGAATCCCCCTCATATTCCTAGAGAGGTTTTGATAATAATTATGGTACTACACTATGAGAGTCTGTGTCTTTTTGCAGCTTGCACAATAGCTGAATAGGCTGAACATGCACACTCAGGGCGCTACAAATAGGTGGAGAGGCAGGATGAGTATTATTAGGAATTAATTTCTAGGACATTTCTAACTTTTTCATGACTAATTAAGATAAGCTTACTTGCTGTTGCAAGTAAAGAACACATGGTGTTATTAAAAATTGGCACAAGGATTGCTTAAAACATCCTCTGGCAACTCATGAAAGAACTGGATTAGTCCTAAGGAAAAAAAAAAGGATCATCAATCAGCTGCAAAAGATATTAACTCAGCCTTTTCTATGGGTGCATCAAGAAACTGATTACCACACAAGCACAGATGAAGAAAAATTAGCTGCTGAGTTATGAAAAAGTTGCAAAAGCAGCAAACCACTTCGAAAACATCCAAATATGAAGCAAATTTATGAAAAGAGCCAAGACATAGGAGGATCCCAGGATCCTTCAAATTATTGCCACAGGCATGAATTTTCTAGCAGAAAGACATGCTCGAACCCACGGAGATTTTAGTGCCTCATTAGCAGGTTTCTTCTGTGTCAAATAACCCATACCCGTGCCCCTTCCCTTCCCTTGAAATGAGAAATGTTTGCTCCCCAGCTCATTCTCCCGCACCCAATTTATTCATGGCGCATTTAGGTAACACTGTACATGCCACAACAGTGTCCAAGAGATTTGTCTATTGGTTGTAATTGCAGTTCACAAGTGCTGCCCAGATTAATGGCAGCTCTGTGAAGGTGCCCTCTCCACCACTGAGCACTAGGGATGCTGCTCTCCCTTCCTGAGCACCTGCTACTCAGCCTAACTACCAGTCCATTATACGCATAAGGGCTCTGATTCAGCGACCCTAAAAAAATGAAGGCTCTAGGCAGGAAAAATTTTGTGTCAGAAGGAAAAGTTGTTCTTTCAAGTCTCTGGAAAATGAGAATGCCAGAGATCTATAATATACCTAAGGTAACGAAAAAATCATTTCACTTTCAGAAAGACTTCTTCAGATGCAGCTGCACCACTAACTGACTTAAAGATACATGAATGCAATATTCAGGATCCATTAAAGAATAATCTTTATTAAAGGGCAGAGCTTCAGGAGAAGTAACAGCGTTCCATAAATTTCAATTCTCCTTTTTTTTGGCTGAATTCTGACTTTTTTTTAACTGCTAAAACTATTGAAGCTTTATGAGCCCAGGATGCTATTTTCTCCCCTCACATAAATACATATCAGTAAGGACTGCAAAACAATGCTGTCTGTACGTCTGGCAAAGCACCTTCAGACACTGCAGGACATGGAGACTGTCTCCTTCTTTGAGGGCATATCCACAGCTCTAGTCCACACCAGGCTCTCAAAGGCATCTCTTCCAACATTGAAAAGAGTAATTCAAACACCGTCTTGTAGGATGAAAACAACATTGATGTTTTTACCCATAACTCAGCGTACCTCCATTCAAGCTCCTCTATTTAAAAACAGAAGCCCAACCTTCAAGTTTACAATAAAAGAGGACTGCAGAAGGTGCAAGTAAAGAGGAGGAAAGAGGAGGGAGGAATGAGGTGTTTAGAACAGGGAATTAAATCTGTCAAGTAACAGCTGAAGATAAGCCTGAACTATCTATAATAGCAAGCTAAAAGGTTCTAAAAACACCTGTCACTTATATGGATGTATTCATGCCCTTCCTCTGGTATCATGCAACTGCAAGGTATCACTTCAGAGCAGCTGGTCTCCCCAGTCAAAATGCAAAAATTTTGTGCTAAGTTGAAAAATTAGAATTGGTAGAATTAGTTAACTTGGACCATCTTTAGTCTTCCTTTACGACACTGCAGCTAGTCACAAGTTGTATCCAGCTCAGATGGTGGGAAATGTTTACAGAGTTCAAATACCATTCAAAACCTTAAAACTTAAACATGTCTTTGCATGCTTGCCTTCTACCAGTGTAGCCCTAGGTAAGTTACTAGTTCTTTAAATTCAAAAGCTGTGGTCTCACCTGATCCATGAAAGTCAGATACCATATCTCATTTTCATAAAAAACTTTTTTTTTTGAGGTGGCTAGCTGTGATAAAATCCATTTAACAGAGAAAGAAATTACCTTGGCAAATCACTTCAAGGGTACATTTCCAAGTACTCTTAGCTTTTTCAAAGATTCAGCACGGTTATCTGTTATTTGATTGGTTTTAATATAGTTTTTACTTCCCTGACCTTTTGATCCCCTGAGTGAAATTCTATCACTGATGAGTTTAAAACGATGCTGCTACTTACTCATCAGTATTCAAAGATTTTTATTTGAAATAAAATGGATGTTGGCAATAAATTCTGCAGTTACAATGACCACAAAAAAAATCAAAGTGGCTTATGGAAAACTCATTAAAAAGCAGTGCTACTGCTGTCATGCTAAGCACATATTGTTTGCTTAAGCATTACTTGTCTGGACTTTTGGCTTTTTGCAAAATGTTATTGTGGTTATAAACTCCCCAAAATTGCACTGAATTTAAAAAATACATTACATATTTCTCGATAAATCTTCCAATTCAAATGGCAATTAATTCAACAGCCAGGTCCTCCCTTCACTGGCTTTATGGCAGTCAAACCTCATTTATTTAATTCTATCTTTATAAATCTCTAATGATTCATGGAAGATTACACGGCGATATATCTTTCTGTGGAAATAACTGTACTCATACAGACATACAGAAAAAACAAGAAAAAAGCTATATTCCCCTTCAGTTCCCTCCCTAAAACTAGCAAATATGATACACAGCAACTGGTCCTGTTTCTGAGCATGGTTTTCAAAAACATTTTTCTTTTGCCAAAAATATTGCAAATTATTTTTTCAAACGTGAGTAATGAATATTTAATTGCTTTTTGCTCTTTTTTTAACTTCCAGAATTGACCTGGGGCACTCTGCTTCTTTGATAAAAAGAGGAAGATAGATAATGGGCTTTTCTTTAGGGTCTCTCACATCTATCACTGTTATCAGGACAGGAACGGAGCTCTTTCATGCTGCTCTGCTGATAATTCAAGACGTTTATGATGCAAGTGGCCTTGTTCAACATGTTTGTTTAGCAGAGATTTAACGTTCTACAAGAAAAATAAACACATTCTTTCAAGCTAACTTTTAAGACTCAAGGCTGACAGTTGAAAAGAAAACGAAAACCCTCAAGCTCTACCTTCTGTGATACCTTAAGTGAACTACTTTTTCAGCTCATTATGAGCAAAGCTATCTATGTGAAAGTTGTGTGATTCAGCCAAGCCTTCTAGTTGATTTTTGCTCCTTCTTTTATTAACTAGCTCTTGAAACAGTAATCAATTTTAAATTATAATGGAAGCCCTAATTTTAGGCAATGTTCTTCCGCTAATTGAAATAGCAGTAGTCAAACAAGTGCAAATAGGCAGCTGAAAGACATCTGCAGGACAGAGAACCTGCCCATTGGCTAAGCCCCTGTTAGCACCTCCAGTCCTCAAACCAGGAGAGCAGAGGCCTGTGAAGGGAACCATTTTCCTAAATCCATGTTTGTAGTGGGAGGTACAGAGGATGTGAACAGGGACAGCACATGGTCACTGCATATTTTTAATGTGCTGGAATAGGGAGGGGAAGAAACATTTTCCTTCACAAGTAGTTCCAGGTAGCCTAGCTTCCCACCTGCTTCCAGAATTCTTCCTTCACCAGATCTCTTTAGGCAATTTGCCTAATTCATCTTTACAAACATAACCATCTATATTCACATAACTCTTGTACACATAGGCAGGTGACTCAGCTAGCTTGCTGCAATGGAAAAAGAGCAGCAAACTCTGAATCATGGCTCCAGGAGGATCTCTGGCACCTGCTGATGGTCTACACCACACCTTCTACAATACAATCATGACCAGACTTCCCCAGATCCCCTGTGCTCTCCAAAGCAATATTAAACCAATTCCACAACAAACTGAAGATGATGTCTAGAAGCAGACAATCTAAACTGAGAAACTGGAAAGTCAAGATATGAAACATCAAAAATAGCTTTGGTAATTTGGTTAAATACGGACTCTCAGATGTTTCTCAAGACTTATTTTATGCCATCTCAAGATATGGCACAAACTTAGAAGCAAATATTCCAAGAGACAAACACACATCTGCTAAAAAAAAAAAACAGTACAAAAAAAGCTTCAATTTAGTAGTTCTCTGTTTTCAAAGCAATTTGAAATCTAGCATAATCTGTTCAACTCCTTTTTTGACCACAACCCCTTTTCTCCAAAATCTCACAGCTGTAGTCCTATAACTGATGGCCAAATTATGCTGTATGTTTATGCATAGAATTTAGAAATCTGACAATTCCTTAACTCCTGGCTACTTGAGTTTTCAACTTCCTTCCCTCGTCTTTTCTCAGTATAAATAATGTATAAAACTGGTACAATAAAAGCTTAAAAAGAAATTGAGAACCACCCTACTTCAAAGTCTATCATCTGGTATCACATAACTCACAGGAGCCAACAGCAGTGATTTTGAGATTCATTAGATTCGTAATCTTTT
Organism: Rhabdornis inornatus; assembly: GCA_013397075.1. Classification (NCBI taxonomy): domain Eukaryota; kingdom Metazoa; phylum Chordata; class Aves; order Passeriformes; family Rhabdornithidae; genus Rhabdornis; species Rhabdornis inornatus. Next base: position 75,424 of record VWZS01009069.1, read on the forward strand.
TCATTAAGTCTAACTGAGGACAATTGGAAGTTGTTGATCTCCACAGCATTATCAGGAGGGCAACAGAAACACTCCATCATGAAATTTCACAGAGAGGTACTGACATCCATGTAATAGAAAGATACTGAATCCTCTGTCTGCTTCAAACACCAGAAAGGAGGGAGGTTGAACAGAGGATATAAGAGCCTTTACTATCCAGAAGGCAGTTCCCAGTACATCTCACTCAGCTTGTCCTAATTCCTGCTCTAATTCAACATTATGCTTTATCTTACAGCAACTTTCTTGCCTGGACAAAGACACAATTCTAAATTTTGCAAGAAAAACAGAAGAACCTGCTTTGTTTGATGTACCAACATCAAGAAAAGCTCTGAGTATTTAAAATTTAAAACTTTAAAATTTAAAACTTTGTAGCAACAAACTCTAGAAAGACAGGACTCATTTAAGCTAAAAGGCTGACACTGACAATAATGGCTATAAAACCACTTACTTTGGAAAGTGGTAGACCATCTATGACTATCATACCAACAAAACAAGGCTGTGAAACAGGTTTGTTGTGGGAGTATTATAGACTAGGTAATTAGTTTTAAGCACCATTTCCAATAGTTAAAAGTATGTTATAACCTGACCGCCTGAGTCCAGTCCATAGCTGTCTTAACTGCCTCACGTTTCCAATAATGAACAACACTCAGCATTTCAAAGATACAGAATTTAATTATATATTTAATCAAGACTTTTTTTCCTAACCAGGTGAGTGTACTTACTAACAGAAGCCAGAGGAAACCCTCAAAGTATATTAAAAACTCCAGCTTGCTACCAAGGTCAAATTGAAAAGACAAATTCAGATCATGTAGTTCATCCTCTGCAAGAAGCACAACTGTCTTGTCATTGTAAAAAATGGTCTGGATAGGTAGGTGTTCCTGAAAGGTTTATACAGAACTGGGCTTTTATCTAACCCTCTAACCTCTTTCAGTTTAAGCTGTAGAGGTCACTTACACAGACCAGTAGCTGGCTTCAAAGCTGATGGCTAAAAAAAAGTGTCAGCAATGTATCCTTCCTTACCCCCTCTGCATGCCCACTCCAATTATTCTCATATTTACTGACTTCTCTGCTCACTCACATTTCATTTTTCCTCTCTTTGATGATACAGACATCCTGGCTCCATCTGTCATAGGTTAAATAATCATCTCTGATTTCAGTGGATTCCATGAACTGCAAACTACAGCCCTGAACCAATCAAGATTTTCAAGAGGTTTGTTTGTTTTTTTTTTAACTGGTCCCTTCCAAGCTAAAGGCAAGCAGAATTTTACCTGAGTTTCAATAGACATAGAAGGAGAATTCTATTTATTATCGTGAGAGTTGCAAATAGGAAATACTCTTTTCTCCTTTTTAAAAACCTATAATCACAAAATGTTATTTTAGAAAAAGAAAATCAAAATGCTTTAACTTCTGTGGACTACTATTAATTATTGCTTACAAGATAGAAATATGTTTTCCTAACTTTAGGAAACATCATAAATCTGATAATGTGTTTGGCTACTGAGCCACTCTGAAGGCCTTCAGAAGGCAATTCTAACAAATGTTTACCACAGAAGTCTGGTGAGTTACGATATGTGTCCCTAAAACCATCCACTTGCCTGTCTCTTCTTAACGATATTTTAGTGTTTCTACTCACTATGCATTTTCCCATCAGTCTAAGTTTTCATACATTAAGTGACATAATAGCTCGGATATCCCAGCACAGACACAAATGCTCTTAGCTCTGTAATGCAGACATCTTGCCATCCATTCAGATCCTGGTACTCACATGTCACTAAAGTGTATACATACCATTTTTAACCATGAACTGTGAGAATAACACATCATAAACACTTAGGGGCTTTGGAGCAGAGAAAAACATTTCCAGTGAATCTGAGGGCATAATTTATAAACTATTTTCCAGGATTTTTTTATTTAATGACAAATTATACTCCTGCCCAAGACACAAAGTGACATCAGCCTCACTGTTAATCAGTGTCATTGCTCTTTTGCTATCACTGCTCATAAATGAGTCAGCAGTAGGCTGGTTATGCATTGCTTGTGCCTTCTCAAACTTTTCCAGTACACACTGCAAAGTGGCTAGTGCTGCAGGATGGCAGCCCCTTTGGCTTTTTTCCTTCTTCTATACTTTTTGCCAATGGTATCAGTGAAACATTAGCCTTAATAAGTGTCCTGAAGTCAGCAGACATAGAATGAGAGGCCTTAGGGCTCTTTCAAAGATAGCTTCCAAACTCAACAGGTGTTATATGTAAGAGATCTTTGCCACTGCTCATCATTCTCAGTTATTACCAGACAAAATTCCATCACATCTACTTTAATACCTGTATCTGAAGTCAATATTTTAGGAGTAAGTTAAAGAGAAATTATATATTAAATCATTTTGGCACATTTGGCTCAGCAGAATGTAAAGTATAAGTTGAGTGTAGTCTTCTCAACAGAAGAAAGTCACCGTGCCTGGTTTATCTGAAATAGGCTATAGACACTACTAAAACAACACAAAACACACACACGAAACAGGAACCTCATGCAGAAAAAAAACCCCAAAACACAAGACCCACAAAACCCTCAGAAGGGAATATGTTAATCAGCAAGCCATAAAAAGAAGCTTTATCAAATATGACAGATTAGGAAAAAACACAAACTCATTTTAATACTTTCAGTAACACCCCGACAGAGAAAATGTTTTTGTATTTTTTTAGCTAACTTAAAACAAAAAAGCAAACAAACATCCATGTAGGTATCATGTGGGGTTAACCAGGAAAATTTAAGTCATTGGCACTGGAAAGAGTGACCTACAGATAAAATGGATTTTTTCAAGGTTATGCAAAGTTTACAAAAGGAAAACAGACATTTGGGTTTGACTATGATCACACAGTTGAGGCAGAGCTGGGGCAGGAAGCTCAGCTGTCACAGGAGGATGTTGGGCTCTGATGCACATACACCCTGGGCAGCAGCTTTGACTGCTAATGAGTGTGACTTCACCAAAATCCCAGCAAACACAAAATCCTCCCATATGAATTGTGCTGACTGAAGCCAAAGGACCATCAAGCTCAAGGTCCCTTCTGCAGCTGATCAGTATCCAGAGCAAGGGAGAAAGAGTAGAACAAACACATTCCTTCCCCAGTTAGCTCTCACAGCTTCTACTGGGAAGGGGCTCACGGTGGAGTTCACAGCCTTCCAGGGTGTTTTACTCTATTACTCTGTTGACTTCTTTTTCATTTATATCAAGTGAAATTAAACATACTATACTTACTACCATTTATCATGGTAGTTTTGAAAAATCCTGGAATGAAATTTTGGCTATATTCTAGACTATGTCTTTGGTGTTTGCAAGATAAAATTTTTTACAGTTTGGTATAGAACTTCGAAGTCTTTAATAACAAAACAGATTAAATAGCTCCACACAGCAATGTGGTGTAAGGTAAAAGAATTATTTGGCACAACAGTTAAAATGCAGACAAAACATGGATTATAATAGTACTGTACTGACAAAATGAGAACTTGGATCTGATTGTGACTAGTCCTTATATTTATGACTTACTAGGTTTTATTTATAAAAGGCAATTTCCAAGGCTCTGCTTCCTCCTCCCTAGGAGCACTAGTTTAACACTGAGTTTGGAGAAAATTTATCTTTTTAGGCTACCAGAAAAATGCTCCTCTAAATCCACTGCTCAAAGGCAAAGTAAAATTACTGCCACTATCTCCAACACAAGCAGACTCTATAAACAGAATTGTAAAGCACTTTCTGTCTGTTCATAACCAAGTATCATGGTCTCAGGCCAGGCAGGGCTGTTCAGCAACCTCCTTTCTCAAGAAACGCTGTAGGTGAAAAATAGGAAAGCAACAGTGACGTAGAGAAATCAGAGATCTGATTTGCAACTCTAGACACAGAAAATTGCAGCTGTAACATCCCAAGTAATGTTTGATACTGCATACACAGCAGAACAAAATTCAAACTCTCCTCAGGTTTTCCTTACCAAAACTCAGTCCCCCTGCTTCTTTCAACTGAAGGATTATTGGGAAACATTTCATTTTACTTATTACAGGGCTAGAATGCTTTTCCTCAAAATACAGATGTTCACTACAAACTAAATTTTGCACATCAAAACAGAGATTCAACCACTGCTGACATAAACAGGAGTCCACACTCTTCTTTCAGACTGCTTATGGTCACATCTATCAATTAAAATATAATGGTTTGGAAATTGCTAAGAGCTAGTTTTGTGGGGTATTATTTTTTCTTCCTCAAGAAAGTTAATTTTCAAGTAATATTTTTAGTATGTCATTAGATCGTCTATGCATTCCAATATGAGATAAATGCTGAGATATCAACTCCAATTGCAATTAATTTAGTTTGAAGTATATCACTAACTGCTCCAAAGGCTCAGTTGCTGCACAGTGAAACAATATTTATTTTCACTTGAGACAGAGAAACACTTCAAAAGAAGCAAAGCTTTTAGGCTTCCTTGCTGACTGCAAGAGGTTATCCTTGTAAGTCATGAAATGGAAACTTTCATGTGACTGATAAAGGTATGTGTGTTTCAATGAAACCAAAGATATTCAGAAAAAGACCAAAAAACTTTTTTTTTATGTTAATTAGGAACTTAAATCACATTCCTAAGTGCAGACAGCTACAAGATGTCACTTTGTGTAAAAATCTAGCATATTTCTTTTGTTGCATTATGAGAAAAATTATAAAGATATTCAGATAATGCCACTCTCACTTCTTTTTGTTATCTTAGGTTTTCAAAATGTTTATTTTAAAAGCATGTAGTCAAACTTCTGACCCATCAAAGTGGTGGATTAAAGTTAATCCAAAAGCGAATTCATCAAACTATGCTTTTCCTTAATATACTGCAAGACCATTATTATTATGAAAAGTAAATGGCAAGATCACAATGACTGGCTGCCACTATTTCAGAGAAAGAGAGCTTGAAAACATCCTATGCTCTCTGGTAGAGGCAGATTAAGGAAAAAGTGGATAATAACCTTTCATATTACTCTCAAACACAGGATTCACTCTGTCTGGCTCCATGCTCTTACTATTGCTTCAATCCAGGCTATTGTCTATTCTCACGACACTAATGAAAAAAGGGAAAAAAAATTCAGACATATGATTTTTGGCTCATTTTACAAGACAAAAGTGCCTCTAATAGCCTTTGAATGGTTCACAAGAATATAAATCATTTCACTAGGCTGCAATTATAAAAGTCAACAAATATGTTCCAAATGGTATCTACTGTTGGGGGTTGAAATTTTCCCTTTTTCTTTCTGTGGAATTTTTCCCATTGTTATGCTAAGTATTTGTGGCTACACCCTAGCTCAGATAGCTAGGGTAACAGTTTCTCTCGCCGTGGGGTGGGGAGAGGGGGAACACCGGAAAGGAGAGGTGGGGCAGCGGCCTGGGCTCTCGCTCTCTCGTGGAGTCGGAGGAAAGCGGCCGGTGCGGCTACTTAGCACCCTTCCCGCAATCCCAGCGCCGGGAGCCACGTTCCCTGCTGTCAGACATCGCACTGCTGCCTTCCCGCTTTATCCTACTACCTCNAAGAGAGGGGGTTGCACTCTCCATCTCAGGGAAGGGGCTCTTTCCTTTTCTTAGCAAATACCTGTCTTTCAAACCAAGACACCTACACATAAGAGGTTGATATCTTCTTGTTTTTCAAGTAAATTAATAAATTTTTTTCTCTTATTATAACAGGTAATATAAAGAGGTCCAGCTTAATCACAATAGGTGGAAGCTTGTAAAAACTTAGCAAGTGAAATTTGTAAAATCACATTAAAAAACAATTTCATCTATTTTTCATTCTTATATTTAAAAGATCTGAAGATTATTATTTTCTAGGTTTCTTTGTCTTAAATATAGCAGCTCATTTCTGATCTGTTCTGCTCAATTACTTTCTTGGAAACAACTGTGAAAACATAATGTATGCAGATTCAATTTTTGAATAGGTGGTTTGGTTTATTTGTGAGGTTTTTTTGAACTTCCAGAAATCTTCATTATTTTAATAATATCCATTTAGTTCAAATTTTGCCTAGCCAGACCAAAAAGAAAATGTATAGGTTTAAAAACCATTTACTTCAAATGAAAATTGAGGAAAGTTTACAACACTTTCAGTCTTTCAATAAACAGGAGAAATGTTATATCTGTGAATTATTATAATACATATATTTTTCTCTGTGAATTTCTGAGAATTTTTATAGTAACAGGATCTTGCTATTTCCAAATGAAAATAATGGAATTAATATTTTTTAAGGTAGTCTATCATTACCAGATCATTTGTAATGACGGTTGGCAACCTGATTTTGCGAAAATAAATCCTGTGGAAATATTTAACACTGAGATTGTTCATGTCCTAATACTGTAATTTCACTTACCTGGTCTCAAAAGCTATACATGAGTAAGTAGATTAGAGCTATATCAACAAACAAGCACAGACTGAAGTCTCAGCATGCTACAATCACTGTTGAAACTCTTGTTGTCATTTAAAGGCCAGAATTTAACCAAGAAGCAATAACAGGTTACGTTGCATAGTTGGACAATGACTTTACATGACAGATCCAGAATTGTTAATACATATATTTACATAAGCACATGTTTTATAATATATTCTGTGTACATATAGTATATTGTGAATACACCCCCTCAAGTGTCTGTACTGGGACTGGTACTGTTTCATGCCTTTGGTGACATGGACACTGCCATTGAGGGCAGTGATCAGCAGGGTTGCTGATGACACCAAGCTGTGTGATGTGGTCAGCATGCTGGAGGGAAGGGATGACACCCAGAGGGACCTTCACAGGCTTGAGGGGTGGGTCTGTGCAAACCTCATGAAGTTCAACAAGGCAAGGTCCTGGGTCAGGGAAATCCCAAGCACAAGTCCAGGATAGGCAGAGAATGGGCCCTGAGAAGAAAGTCTCAGGGCTCCTGGCTCCTGAGAAGCAGGCAAGGCCAAGGACAGCAGGCAGCAGCTGACTGCACAGCCCGGGAGAGGAGCACTCCAGGGCCTCCTCCCTAAAAAGAGAGCTATTTAAAGATCTGGTAAATGGCATACTCCCAGCAACAGACAGCCCTTGCCAGGAGCAGCAGATCAAGTTAGCTGTGGGACTCTTGTATGTTGTGCACCAACCTGTGTGGACTAATTGCAGGCAAACCATGTAGGTTAGACACTGCGGGTACTAGCCTCAAAAACCCAGCTGAGGGTTCTGACATGGCAGGCTGATGGAGCAGGAGGGAAGGCAGCTGAGGTCTTGACTCACCAGCGTAAGTTCTCTCACCTTGCTCTCCATGTCCTTTTGGTTAAAACAGATTCATTAACCCATTTCTTATCAATGGGTAAATCTGATTCACTGCATGACTCAGCAGCATAGCTTTGTCTCCCAGTCTTTTGGATGTCCACACCCAGAGAAGTCAATTGTTTCCTAATTTTCAAAGCACCCTTATGACCTGAAACTAACCCTTGTCATTCTCAATCAGTGCTGGTTTTTCAGGAAATATATGTAAATGAAAATACTCAGCTTGATTAAGCATTAAAACTATTATTGCTGCTATCTGGATTTCCCAGACTCTTACAATACTTTCAAATTTATAATCAACCATGAGCCAATATTAAACAGCTGGATTAGAAATTGTCTGCATCAATCCAAGGAAACTTCCTGACAGGATCAACAACAGTAATTAAACTAATTAAACATCACCGGCAGCTAACATTATTGAATAAAGTAAATCAAAAAAGAGGAGGCAGAAAGGGATGTTCGTATTATGAGGAAGTCATAATCTTGTTGAATTAGCATTATGCACCATGGCCTGTAGATCATGCTTCTGAAAACTCCTTGAACTCTTCAATGACAAAAATACATGTAGTGAAAGCTCTGATTAGACACAAAGATCAGCAATAATTAATCAGTAGAAGAATCACAGGAAGGCATAAATTATAGCACTGCCTCCCAAGCAGTTTCAGCACTTACAAGAGTAGATTTAGTAGGTGAGCTATATTCCACACCAAAGCATGCGAGGCCAGAGGAAAGAGCCATCATCTTTTGGTCACCACAGCTGCAGCACAGCACATGAAATCAGAGGATACTATTCACTACAATCTAAATAATATTGCTTTGTGCAATACTAGAGTTAAATACTAGAGTATTTAATCATTCAAATTGAGGAAACAGAATGAAATATACTACTATAGCCACTTAGCATTTTATCACAAATCAACTTGTGCAATAACCATTCAAATTTTGAACTCTACAATCAGCCAAGAACAGTTGCATTGAATCGCCTCCCCCACTATTGCAAACATTTGCATAAGCAGTAGCCTCTGAACACCCAGTATACAGCAGTGTTTAACACAGCACTGAGGAAAAAGGAGGCAGATCCTGCAACAGAATCTGCTGATGTCCTCTGTTTCTTAATGCATCTGTTCAGGTATAGCAAGGAGTCTGTGTGACTACTCTCAACAAACATGGACAGAGTCATTAACAGAATACCCAGCTAGTCAATGGGGAGTAGCCATGGCTCTACGGCACTGTGTTATTTATTATTCATTGATCCAGCCTTTCGGCTCCAACTTGTTGGGCTCAGATCCCAATCGAGTTTCCTTCAGAGGAATCATCTCTGAACAAGTTTACATGATACAGACTCCACCAGCTGCTCTTCATCCTGCCTCTATACTTACAGTGCAACTCAAATATCAGGAACTACCCAAGACCTCTCCACCTGGCAATGCTATGAAGCCTTTTTCACTTGTGCTTTGACTTATGTAACAAGGGAGAAAAAAATAAGGCAAAACTTCAATGAATGTCAGGTTCTCACTGCAAAACCCTGACAGCATTAAAAACCCTGACACAGTAAAACAAAGTCTTTGCCAAGCAATTAAGATCACAGAAGATAAGGAGATAACAAGAATTAAACTCATTAATTAACTACATAAAGATGCTGATAACAAGACTGGAGAGTGCTCGACGGCTGCTGCACAGTCCCTCCTAGCATCTCCTGTGTCATTCTTCACACAGGAGCATGACCACCTTCCTCTTCTTATGGACCTTCCTGAGAGCAGCTCATGGCTTCAGTCATCCAGCCCCTGACTTTTAATACCTTCTCTAATAGCCTTACCAAACAGCAGCAAACAAGTGCAGATAGGAGTAGTTTCTTTCAGATGATTGTGGTCCCTGACTGAGAGCTGAAGGCTTCTACACCAAGAACATGAAAAAAGATTCCAGATGCATGAGCAGAGGAGAAGAAAAACAGAGTTAGTCTCCAGGAAATAAAGAGAAATACAATAAAAGTGTCACTATATTTTCAGTTCAACTAACTGCCATTAACAGGCAGTGGTTTGAGCACTATGTGAAAAACAGAAGTGATTACAGGTGTTCAAGAAAGAATCAAAGTTTTTGAAATATTTTCAGCAGGATTTTACAGTGAAATATTGAAAACATTTTCTCTATTCTCAAAATCAAGTAAGAAATATTTTGTACAATAAGATTTCAGGTAAAAGTATGAAGCAAGAAGAAAACACATAGGTCTACTATTCTTTGTATTTGCCCATGGCTTTCAATTAGTATAGAGCATTTGTGTTTAACACAACAATGTTATTTAAGATTAAAAAAGCACTGATTACTCTTTTTTGAAAAAAAGGATTAACAAGACCACAAAAAAACCCTTTCCCCTAATTTGCAAATCACCTTGAAACTTTTTTTAAAAATAAACTTTAAAAGTAAATGCAAAGATTTATGCCAGACTGAACCTCCTCAGCTCGCAGGTGATTTTTGGAAAACTACATATACACATATACATATAAATATCCATTTGTTGCATATTTGCATGCCTTTATGGATATAGCAATTGAAATATTTTAACTAAATGTTAAAGTATGTCTGATTCACTGCAACGTACACACTTGCAGATGTTTTCACTGCAGTTTGCTTCTCTATGCAGATCCCCAACACCAAAATGCACACAGACTCTCCAGAAAACTTTTTAAAGAACCAACTCAGACCTGTAACCTCAGGAGAACACATGCACTTTCTTGGTTATCCACAAAAAGAAAAGTCCTAATCACTGCATTACTATCTCAGTTTGGAGCAATAAGACATGAAATTTTGATTTATCAGAATTCTACAAAACCGATTAAAAACCTCACAACTTCTTGAAGTGTTGCTGGAGGAAATAGTGAGTACATGCATTTAAGTCAGCCTTTTGCTCCCCACTGCTCCTTATGCATTGCTCTGAACTGCATTGCACAGAATGGAGGAAAAGGCAGTCATCATTCACCTTCTTCACCTTGATGACCTCTCTTATTGCAAATACATTAACAGTGCTTTGGCTTCAGACTGAAAGTTGTATTGAAGTATTCATGTAAACACTGGCATTAAAAAAAAAATTCTTTAAAGTGATTACAACTTTAGACTTTGAAAGAGACTCTAACAATAACATGCTTTAGCTTTTGTTCAGCACTGAGTTGGTCAGGCAGTTGGACTAGATGATTGCAGTAGGTCCCTTCCAACTGAAAATAGTCCATTCTATTCTAGTTTGTTACTCACAGTGCCTTTTGGATCTTAAACATTTCCAAATCCTCACATGTAAAACGGTAGTTTGAAAAACAATAGCAGCTACTTTCTGAACACAGCAAGGTGCAGCTCACAAATTGCAAAAAGAAATTTTAAGTCCCATCCCAAAAGCACAGTTTTATGGTCATATAATAGCTGAAGCTGAAAAACAGTTGTAAGGGAAAGTTAAATAATATCCAGAGTGCACAGCTGAAAAAACATGTAAAGAAAAAAAAGTCAGACTGGAAAAATCTGTTTAATAGATAAAACTTCAGCTGTTCCTTTTATATTGTCCCCTTGTGTCTGACATCCTAGACCATTAATATCTTACCTGTATCAACTAAATGCTACAAGGCCTTCCACTAAAAAGTATAAGAAATTCATATTGAACATTCAAATTTGTAACTTTCTTTTAGTCTGATTAATTTTTTAGATTGTTATTTCATTATTATAGTTCATACCGGTGTTTGTGCTTTTGCTGCCAAGTGTTCCCTGTTTTCTTTGTAGCCTCCAAATGTTCCAAGGTACTTATACAGCCAACAACTCCTTCCAAATGTAGTTTTTAATGCCTCCCCTCAGAGGCATCCTCAGAACCAACGCATCTCACATTGTGTGTATCCTAAAATCTGGTATGGTCATTCAATGCTCAAATATGTTTGTTGAAATTGAGGGGAAACACTCAACCATGAAGCTCCAGAATCAACTCTGGATACTCAAATTAATGAAGATGACTAAGAAAAGGAAATGTTATTTTGCAGGAAGCAATCCCCACATCTCCTAAGTTCTCAGTCCTGGTCTAAAAAAGCCACAAAACCAAAAAGCAAACAAACAAACAAAACAAACCCCACTCAGATAGACTTATTCTACATAAAAATGCATAATAAATCTTTCTATGCCAGTTTTAATAAAAACACTATTTGCCCAAAAGCCTCCCCAAATTTTACAAGTGTCTTAGTTTGACAAGATGCTGCCTTTCTTCCCTTTCGTAACTTAGATCTCCATAAAAATACTAAACCCAAAAGCAACAAAAGTGCAGATAAAAATTTCTTACTTTGAGCAATAATTTTTATTGTTCTCTTGCCAAAACGATGTCACCAGTCTCTCAATCTTTGCATGGTCTGTTTCTCTGAACGAGCTGCATCTCTCTGAAGACTGCTGAAAAATGAAGCATTGCTCTTCTGCTTTCAATGGCTGGTACCCTGAACCATTTCAAACACACATCTGCATCTTCACTTGCTAAAACCCATCACCAAAGTTCCACAAACACCTACTCAGATTCCTCCACAAATTGCCAATATCAGAGTTTGCTGACTTCTGAAAAGGCACAGAGAATAGTCAAAGCTGAGATCAGGCATATGGTTTCAGCCAATGCAGGGGTTCATTCTCTGCTGCAGCAGAGACAGCTACACCAGAGGTACACCAACCACCCCCTTAGGGGACACAGACTGCCATCCAATACTTGGCTCTACTTTATTCTGGTCATAAAGGTGCAGAGATTAACAAGACTGGATATGACATGAAGCCATATGTTAAGTGATTTCAAAGCTAGTCCCTAAATAGGGAAGGTTTACTGGAGCATTTCATGTTGCATCCTTTTTCACACTAATTCCTGCCAGATTTTGAGTAGCAACATTCAAAATTTAGCAACTGAAATATCTGAAACATGGAATAAGGCTTGATTTTGTTTTTGCATGCCTATTTTGCTTGGTTGTTTTCATTAAAAGTGTAATGTCGAGTCATTAGGACTATTGAGTTGGAGAAGGCCACCTCAAACAGGAGTACCAGAGCATAGGAGGTGGGTTCTAAGCCCAGTTTTGTACCTGAATTTCTCTCTTTGTACTTATGTTGGCATTTTACATATTATGAGCTTCCATTTAATTAGTGAAATATATAATTCCAGAAGAATGGAATATCAGACTCATGTGAGACATAATCTACAATGAAGAATAAACCAAATTCTATTATTTCTTCTTAAATTTTATTCATTCTGGAAATTATGCAAGATTCAGTAAGGTTTGTTCTGGCTTTAAATATTGAAGAACTCTGTAGGAAAAGTTTTATCCAACAATCTAACCTCAAAAGCACTAAAAATATGTTGGGTCATGTGAAAATTCAAAAGAGTTTAAGATTTATCACTAACATTTGCTTCAGCTGAATCTCATCCTAACTCAGACATCACTAAGTGAAATATTTCAGGTTGAACTAATCACCTTTGCTAAAAAATACATGCCTAACTCATCTTTAATACTTGGAGAATTAGAAAATGTTAAGATATTTATCCATAGGCAGTATGAATCTCATCTAAAGTGTCCTGTGTGCTCTAGGTTCTAATTTTAGATTGGTTTGTAGGGCTTTTTGCAGAACTTTGTACCCTGTTTAACACATGATCAGCACTCAAAAAAGTAAACATCAGGCAGATGGCTTGGCACAGGCTGGTGAATATCACTTATAATTGTTCTCCTGCTTAGTAACATGGATTCATCACGGTTTGGCCAATAATTTATTGATAAAATGCACAATGCATGAATTTGGGGAAAACTCAACTAATTTAAAATTGGAAAAAGGAGCACCAATGATGGTGCCTATAATTTATAGTTGGACTCCACTGTTTTGTAGTAGTCTACTACACATTTCTCTATCCAGTCCATTAGCCTCTAAAGTCTCATTTCATTTTTAAGTGGCTGAATCAAAGGAAAAACTTAGCAACTGGATTATGGAGTTCAGGCTTTTCCTGCCAGAGCAGATCTTTAATGGCTCAAAGCCAAATAGACAGACAAGTTCTTTGAGAGGACAGGTACTTATACACTAAGCAGCAACTCTGATTAAGAAAGCAGGAGCGGCTATTTTTTTGTTTTAAAGTACATAAAAAGAGACACATGCAGAGCAAGAAGTCAATAATGTACCCAATGCAGTTCTTTGTTTTCTACTAAAACTCCCTGAAACACTTGCTAATGCCTCAGCACAATGGCTGTAATGGACTGCAGAGCTCTGACCAACATAAGACACAAGTATAAGGAATTGGATGAAAACTTCGTTCTTAAGTAGCTCTGCTAAGATATTAACAGCGCTGTCTGAACAGTCCACTCTCTGAAAGGTATTCTGAAATGTCATTGTGTTCTTTAATTTTTAAAATATTGTCCATAGTTAGTGCTAATTAGAAGATACAACCTCTGGGCTCAGTGATGAATAGTGATCCTTCAGATTTTCCTTATGATTTACCTCATAGCAGAGAGGAAACAAAAAGTAAGTTAAAAACCACACTCTTAGTACAAGGGTACAGTACTTAAGTGATTTCAAAAAGAAGGCTGAAAATAATGGTCTACATTTATTTAATGAGAAATTCTAGCAGTAGTAAGAGTTGTTTAAAAAATAATTACATGAACCATTTTTCCTTCTTCCAGTTTCTTTTGATATTGTAAAATATAGAAATATTCTTCCTAGTACTGAGACTCTCCCTGCTCTATTTTTAAATAAAAATTTAAAATAGAGAAATCATTTAAAAGACTTGTTTAAAAAAAAGAAGGTATTTTTGAGTATTTGGAAGCACAGAAGAACCCCTATATTTTTGGTAAATATCATACTTATTCTGCCTACCACTCAAAGAAAAAAAACCTAAAAGGTGTGCTAGCAAGAGCATTATGGATTTAACACCATTCTCTTGGTTACTAGAAGGTAAATTTCTGTTTAAAAACTTTTCAAAACAGTCAGTTTTCCATATAATTACGCACTTAAAGCATACTAAGAACCAGTTGTGCCGAGCACTTGGAGAATTTATGGAGAAATTTAAAAAAACAACCTGTAATGTAAGTACAAGTTAGAAGTGTAAGAGAGTTAAAGTGTAAGGTAGAAAGTGCTACACATCTGGCACTAGCACAAGGCATCTGATTTGGATCAGGGCTCTGAGCACTGCAGGGGAAGTGAAGGATTCAGCTTTCTGGTCCAAATGCTGGACATTGTACTCCTCAAAAAAATGCAACTAATCTACTCAAGAAGGGCACAACAGCCTGAAAGCTCCTGGAACATTTATCTTTTAGGTCACAGTAGCAGCTACCAGAAGAAGCTGGGAGAGGTATGTGCTCAAAAATTTTGCTGACAGCATGAAGACCATATGGCTCCATATTTGCCATGTGCCAAAGACTAGCCTAAATCAATCAGACTGTAACAGAGAAGTGTAGGGATCCAGATGTTTTAATTCACTCAAGACAGAAAGTCCCTTCCATTTAAAATAGCATGCCTTCTTCCCACAAGCTGCTGGAAGGACTTCAGATATTTACCCTCTTGATCAGCGTGGTTAAAGAAACAAATGCAAGACTGAGAGACTGTACTTGGAAACAGATGGGCAAGTTCTGAGCCTTGGGTCTCTCAAATGTTGGATGCTCCAAATAGGGAGGGAAAGACAGATAAAGGGAAAAAAACCTCATATTCTCTATCAACCCATTTCAGAATTTCTCCCACATTAGGTGACCTCTTTTAGATACAGAGACTCATAATTTATCCAATTTTAAAGTTGCTAAACCATTCAATATGTGTTTGGAATACAGTGATCTTCAAATAAGGTTTCAATACTTAAAAACCAAGTAGAAATCAGCAGGATGTCAACAGTTGTGATTTTTTTTCCCGGTAATTTCTCCTATTCCCTCTCTATTTCCCACTCTTGCTACTTGAAAGACAAATATTTTCCTCAAAGAAAAAATTATGTAAAACATATCCTGTAAATAACATGCATAAACTTTCTATGTAAATAAACATAGCAGCCATGACTTATTTTGTCAACAATATTTCATAAAGCAAATGCCTTCCAAAATAATTTTCATTAAGAAACAGTGTTGAGTCATTCTGCTCTCCTTTCCTGCAGCAGCTGTGATTCAATCAAGTTGGGTCTACATACAAAGTTGTAAAATTGTTTGTAATGTAAATGTAAATTTAAATGTAAAATGTTTTGCAATTCCAAACAAAACATCTCTATTTACCAAAATGCCTGTGAATTAGTAACAAATGTACTTCGTTTAGTGTATTTGATTTTACTACGTATAGTCTTTGTTGGTGGTTTGAGTGACCACATCTGCTCTTGGCAATTTGAAAATTAGGTTTTTTTCTGTAACAGTGTGGTTTTAAATGCTGCAGAATTTTTCATTTTGGAGAGAAGTTACCAAATAATTTTTTTTTTTAACATTATCACTTCTATTTTCAAAGCATTTGGAAAGCACAGTGCTGTACATGCTTCTTACTACTCCTATTTAACAGTTCTAAGGTGGAGCATTCTCCCATTCAACACACTGCTCTATTTCACAGCTTCTTAAAATCTGGTTTATTAATTTTTTAAGTGAAGCCTTGAAGAATTACTTCATTTAGAGCATTTCAGCACTGGCAGACACTAAAGGCTTTTTTCATTCAACCTCCAATTATAGACAACAGTGATTACCTACTCCTTAAAAGTATAAGTAGCTGATTAAGAAAAAGAAGAGATCAAAGCTCTTGGAGCACATATCCTTGGGATTGCAACCATTAGTTCAGTGACCTAAGAAGATAAAACACAGCATTCGCACAACACATGTAAGATGGCAACTCCTCTAACTGTGAAGTTGTCCCAACCACAATAAAGAGCAACCTTCATGAAAGGCAGAGGAAGGCTCTTTCACTTTCAGAAAATGCCAAGAGCTTCTGGGGTGCCAGCAGCATGTGCTGTGAGAGACATGGCTTCCTTTCATATCCATCCTTCAGTTCTAAGGAACAAGCTCAGCATTGCCTCAGACTTTATCAGAGCTTTCCATAGCTGGGCTTACCATCCATTATTCCCACTAGTCTTGATCATATGAGCCTCAAAGGGTTAGATCTCCCTGATACATCCCAAAGTCCTCTCTGAAGCTTCTGATTTTTCTGCTCTCTATGTAATTGTCAAGGCTAAGGAAAGTCATTGGAGAATGCTTTTCCTGTTCTCAGATTTCTAGAGTTCACCAGGTTAGGGAACCTAGCTCCACAGCAACCATCAAGTCCACCCTATCTGTAAGACAGACTTGGATCAACACCAAGGCAATGGTACACAGCCTACAGCCCAATTGTCATGGAGATTTGGCTTATCAATGGATGAGAAAGCACTTTCTCCAGGGCTGCCCAAGATCATTCCCAGAGCAAAGATCCAAGAGAGGGTTTTCACACAAAATCTTGCACCTCCAGCAATAAAGATAGATTTCTACGACCTTGTCTTCCCTAACATAAATAGACACCGACATGTAAATATGTGTGTATGCAATTATTTGGAAAATTCCTAAACAAAACATTCCCCTACATATGCCCTTCTCTTCCTGGGAAGGGGATGAAAGCAACAGCATTTGACAGATGCTAGACAAGTTGTTTAATGCATTCCTGAAAGTATTTAATTAACATCCCGCATGAACAAAAATTTCCTCTAAACCTACTACCTCAGCTGCATATAAAACTGCATTGCTCCAGCTGCTGAGCAAGATGGAAGGATGCTTAAGTCTTGTTGTTTTGTAAGGTTTACCTTAAAGCCTTAAAAATCCCCAAAAATACTCATGGGAAGCAAGAGAAAGATGACATGCAGCAAAGTCAAGCTCATACAGGGCATCTAGGAAGATGCTATGCTTCAACTTGCCAAATTTCTGACATATTATACCTCAGGGGTGAGATCAGACACTTTCTGAAGGAGATGGGTATGAGCAGGCCTTCACATGATGCCGAGGGATCTGCGGCCATGGTTGCAACACCATTTATGGGATCTTGAAGGTTTCTTACATTAGTCAGCTCTTCCACAAGTTAACCAAAATCCTTCCTACCTAACAGCACTTCTGAGTTGCCAATTTAGCAACTGCCTAACTCTGCAGACCTAGTTATCACAGTTCTGCTCCAGTACTGTTCCCCCTCGCTTACCTCTCAGAGTTCATGAGAGTGTGCATAGATGATCTAATCTGACAATTCAGTTACCCCTACTCCTACATGCTCTCCATTTCTTCCACACTTCCTATTATGAGCAAGCACTAGAAAGTACTTCTGTGGAAACTTGAGGTTAATGCTTTGTATTATTTAATTGTAAAATTTTCCTGTTTTTCTTTTTTCTTGCACATTCTACTTCAGTCTTCTGCTCCTACAGTGATCCATCTGTTGTAGAGATCCCACATAGTCAGAGCAAAATAGAAATAGCTCATGGGAGAGCAGGGGTTATGTACATTCATATGCATGCAAGCTTCTGAAGCTTCCTTCATCATGCCTTACCTAAGTCACCTAAACAAAAACACAGCATGGTAGAGGTAGCATAAAAAAACAGGGTAGAAGATGATTTTCACCACTTCCACTTCACATACTCTCTTGACTTCTTTCATGCTGGGTCACATTTCAGAAATACTCTTACACTGTTACCACTGCCCCATCTGCCTCATGCTACCACAGCATCATTTTTCTTTGCTTACTGGGAGCACCTTACTGACCAAGACCTATGACTCACAATCTGAAGAGGCTTACTGAAAAGGACGTAACTGCCTTATCTGTCAAATATACCAATTCTGCAAATAAACTAGTTGGAGAATTCATCTGGTGGTCATATTCCAACTACGTTTGGCATTTCCGTCATTTTTTAGATAAAAGCACTGTGAGCACACATATTTTCAAAAAACAACGCAGCATTATACTTGCACATGTGCCTGGTTTCTCTGTGAGTACAAGACCAAACAAATACAGATGGAAAACCTTCCTACAGGCTTGGGCCTCTGAAGCTGCATCCACAGCAAGTTCGCAGTTTATATATCAGATTAAAAGACCCTACTTCTTAGAAGACAAGGCGTTTTAGAATTTTTTCATGATGCTGTGCTACACAAATATCAAAAAAGTACCAAATAATATTTTCCCAGTTTATAGATGTAGGACTTCATTCAGTCAACTAAGATCAAATAGTGAATTTCTGTTAATAAAATCTTATCATTCACTATTTACTCTATTACACAAATTTCACCACTTCTTAAATATAATTTTGTTTTATTTCTTCCTGTTCTTTAGGACAGAAAGCATTTTGTGAAGTCTTAGTAAGACTAATATACTTCACCACAAAAAACCCCAAGGTGTTTTGGGTCACAGAAAAGTAGAAGTCTCATTTTTCTTTTTAAAACACAGAGAGTGAATTTCTGGAATTTAAGTCATTTTTGGAAGGAACATAATCTGTTTTTCAAAACACAATATTTGCATTTTAGTTCAGCAAATAGAGAGGAATGCAAGCATCTCTAAAGACCTGTAGCAAGTCCAGTCAAATTTAGGCTACTGATCTGTGAACTCAGACAACAAATTACAAAATTCAGGCATTCTAGGATAACCACAGTTATCTAGAAGGATAACTTCTAGAACAGACAGTACCTTGAACACCAAGTTCCTCTACCTACAAGAGACCCAGCCTTCATGGCCTTTTGATAGTGAGCACCAGCAGCAGTAACCACCTTTCAGGTAACACTTGCAGCTTGAGTTAAAACACAGAGGATGAAAACCCTAACTATTGGTATTTATTCAGTCAGGGAAGCCCATCTTTTACATTCAGGAAAATGTCCTAGATAGAGGATTTCCTGGCTAACAGCATTTGCTACCTCCCCTCTAAAATTCAAGGCACTATGAAATTAGAAATGCAAGTATCATTAAACAAAGTGTCATATAAGACACAAGACTGTGGAAGAAAGAGGGAAATTATTGTGTATTGTCACAAGCACTTACCTGGAAAATGGCAGGACCAGTATTTCAGATACAGCTCCCTAGAACTAGTGTCTATTTCACACCAGATTACCACTGGATAATCCTGACTCTAGACACCTGCTGGCACCAAGCTGTGTTTGAGGAGGATGGGTGCATGCTGGTCTAATACAGGAGAGCCTCTGCCTTAGTAATAAGGGTAATTACCTGGAGAGGTAAAACCAATCCTTTTCAGGCAGAAACCGCAACCCAGATCTCCTGCTTTTTGGAGAAGCACTCTAAGGCTTTCTGTTAAGTAAAAAAGTCAGTGGGGGCAGTAGCTCCAATTCAACTGAAGTTATGCAGACCTGGTCACACTCTACTTTAAAACTTTACTCAGACAGATGAAAGATTTCAGGTGTCCAAAAATCTGTATCTCAACAGGTGAGGGAGAGGAGAAAAGATTATATAGACTTTTCCAGGCTTGCGGTTTCACTAATTTATTATGCCAGGGATCTTTCACACTAATTAGGAGTTATCTAATGATTGCAGGTGCCAAACCTGGTTACCTGCAACATAACATTATGAATTTGTTACAGATTTAAGAGAACTTAACATTGCTAAGGCATATTTAGATGCACTGAAAACTACAACACTAAAATTAGCTATATTAAGTTCTCTTAGCTACCACACAGATCTTACTGGCCACATCTTATGTAGCTTTGTTTCAAAGTCATCCCAAATCTTCTGGCTCTGATCCCAGCAAGACTTTCTAAGACTCACTACTTCTACAGACATAATCTGACACTGGAGATTCTTAGTCAAATAAACATGACTAGTATCAAAGATTTTGCTTGAGCAACATAGTGAGTGTAATGACAAAAACATGCAGAAGATAAACCATCACAAGACTGACATACAGCACAGTCAGCAGTCTGGCAATAGTTAAAAAAGTTTCTGTGTAGGCACTTAGCAGATGTAAGGTACTTCTGCCAGGACAAGCCTTAAGACTTCATCGTTATTGAAACTGGCTTTGCTGACATGTGCTTCAAAGCTATTGTGTGAATACTCTCCAAAAAACTGGAAAGAACAAAGGGAAACATAGAATACAGGATGAAGCCTTATTTATCATCCACTTATGGAGCTCAGGCTGCATGGACAAAATACACAGTCATGATATATAAATGCATCTGTCTTATTTTTCAGACTTAAAGATCCCAGACTAAAAACGTTCTCCTTTCCCTTCTTCTCCATCATGCCTGCTTCATTCATGAGAATCAACTGACTAAAATGAAGAAGGGCCAATATTCTTATTTCACTTGAGAGCTAAAGAACAGAAGTCTTTTCCTTGCAGTGCAAGGAACAGGAAAACACTTGAGCCTTTCAGCTGATGATGTGCTTACAGTTCCACATATGTATATTTTGGACTTCAACATAGCCCTTGTTATTTGCATACAAAGTTTTTCATTGCTGTTTTGTTTTTTGGCAAAGCTACCTTGGCACTGTTAACAGTTGCTCCTTTTCCTCAAATTGATGAAATAATGTTCTTTTAAAGAAAAAAAAAAGACCAAAAATATCAGAAATTCTATCTGTATTACGAATTCTGTCCTGGTCATGTATTTTTTGTACAACACTGAAGTGATTCAAGAGTATTTTGCAAGACACTGTGACTTACAGAATCTTACGATGTGAGAAAGACAATCACAGGGTTGTTTTTTTATTCTAAAGTTGGGCTTTAAAACAGAGGACATGACATACCAATTTCTGTAAAATTAGTATCATACAAACCAAAAAAAAACAACTCAAAGAACTAGTTCTGAATAGCTTGGTAACTAGGCATTAAGTATTGTGATTGGAGATCTGGCCAATGTGGTGCCATACTTACATGAAGCTGAACTGACTGCAAATAGAGATACAAGTTTTCCTCCATATGGAAAGAGCTGCTTTCAGCGTTAACTGCTCAGAACTATAAGTATGGATAAAAGAAGCAGCAGGTGAAACACTTCTGTGTACCGGTAACATTGCTAAGGATCATAGCTGTTTTATGCTTCCTCGAGGAGGTAATCAAGCATGAAGAGAGGTGAACAATGAATTTACTCAGTAGGAATGATTAGCATGCAGTGAGGGGCATGTAAAATGATGCTGAGTTATATAACTGTGAACCATTCTAAACTTTAATAATATAATTTTCTCCTAGAAGCAAACAGAACTCTTTCAACTAGCAGAGACTAATTAACAGCCCTGTGTATTGCTTACCTCCTCTTGACAGGATTCAGAGGCAGGGTGGAAAGGAAGAAGACAGAGATCCAAAAGTTAGAGCTCAGGTGGCTTTCTACCACTGCTCATATCCAAGGGTTTCATATTGGTAGTCAGAGATACCAATGCTGCATCTAGTTTTATGGGATGCATTTTACAGAATGTGAACAGTTGTAGTTCTTGAAAACATGATGCATTGTCAATTTCAAGGAGCTAGATTTTTGGATAAAAACTTCTGAACTTGTAATAGGATTCCTAGAAATATATATATATCAAAGTGTTGCTTGTATACATCACTGTCCCTGATCAGCTTTACACTGCAAAACAAGTAATTTTTTCACGGAGGCGTTAACCTTTAATAAAGAGGGTAATGCTGTGCCTGAAACCTGTTCTTCATCAGAACAGTGAAAACAATCAGCAAGGGTCCTGTGACTGTCCCCCACGAAGAGCTGAAGTCCCTTGACACAGGGGATCTGGGCTGTCACCCTGTCACTCTCAAGCACCACCATCCTGCCAGGACACAGGCATCTGCTTCAGCTTTCAAGTCCTCATGCACAAAATATGCTCCCCTGAGGGTAAAGCCCAAATAAACACCAACCTTCTTCAACTGAAAGTATCAGAAGGTCTATAGCCTGGGCACATTGATCTCAAAAACTTCCAGCAACTCAAGTCATTTGTGTGGCACTTTCACACTTAGAATAAATACCTCAAGAAGGAAATCTGATTCCTTCCCTTGGCATTCTTACAAATACCTTAATTATTTGGCAATGTTGCTGCATAGATAATGCTATATATATAAAATAAAAGGCAACACTACTTATGTTTGCCAGCCTTGGTTCTCAATTCCATCTCCCAATGCCACAGGACTGTGAAATCCATTTGCTGCACTAGGTTGCCCACGAGTTGGTCATCTGAAATGTGCACAACTCACCAGAATCATGTGCAGTTAATTTTTGTTAAAGATGTGATAAACCACTGAAACAAATTACCTTCTTTATTTAGCAATATGCCTTGAGAACAGATTTTCTGATTTAACGGGATAGTTCTGTCTGTTACCCATTAGATACACATTGCTAGAAACACTCTGGGTATCCTATTGCCAAACAAATGACTTAAGCTATTAAAGGCTCTTCAAATAGCATCAGTTCCTTTTGTGTTTGATTATTGAAGAATGGTCCCATAAAATATCACCCATTAGATCAAATCACCCAAAAAGTGAAAAGCAAACAATAAGAAGAAGTCCCACTTCCTATCAACTTCTCACCAAAACTCATATTCCATATACCTGCCAACATTTTTTAAATAGTTACACCACCAGGTTATTTCCTCACAGCAAAAGTTTTCGGAATGATCTTTCACAACAAATAACAGAGCTGGCAGGGTATCCCACTGCAAGAAGACATTGATAGCTATGCATGGGCAATGAAAAATTCAATGTTCTGACTCCAGCTGCTTCCTGTATCTAGCATGGAGGAATAATTACTTCTTTTCTCCTCCTCTTTTTATTTTGGTCTAATAAATTTTGAAACACTGAAACATATATTAGAAATTTTGGCCTAACCCAAAATATTTTTAAATGCTTGCCTGAATACAAAATTGTACACAAATCTGTTGGGTATTAATATGGTGCTCCATTCAGAGCTGTATGAATACTTATGCTAGATTGGATCTATAATGTCACATAGAACTGAAATCTGTTTCAGTATGATTTTATGCAGGCAGAATTTTTCAACAAGTAAAAATCAAGCATCAGTTATGGTGACATTTTGAGATATGACCTTACATTTAATAAGTGCTGGTTTGTGACTTTATGCTTCCTTCTTCCAAAAACACTTAATTTTTTCTTAAAAAAAAACAAGGCACTATAAAAGCACAATAAATTAAAGCTGGAAGTGTTGAGCAAATGCACAAAACTACATAGCTGGTTGGTCTGTAAAAAAAAACCCAAAACACAATGTGCTAAGTGAAATAGTAATGTCAGAAGAAAATAGATCTTTACAGCATAAGGCTGCTGTTCCAAAAAAAAAAAAAAAAATTGGATGTGAAAGCTTTTATACACCTTAGGGAAATAAGAGGCATTGTGCAAGTTCAGTTCTACTCAGCCCACTTGGTGTCTCCTAGAGATTCCTCTATCTGCCAGCTAAGAGCATAAGCTTTATTCTTCCAAGAAAATATATTCGTTTGATTTCACACACTGCTCTAGGCTCCCAACATTAAGAGCAATGCCAGCATTCAAACACTCTCAGCTTATGCTTTTAGTCCATAACAGGGATGTAACACAAGAAACCAGCAGCAGAATTCTGCATTTGTCTTCTGATCCACTTGTTTCATGTGTCTTTGTTCAAACACCCACCCCACTGGCAAGTTCACACCATGCTTGTAAGCCTCCCCTAAACTTGCAAAGATGGAGTGATGTGGCCTAAACAAAGCCAGCAGCTAGCGGTACCTGCTGTCACCGCGCGTTGTGCCAGAGCTGTGATGGGAAATGCCATCTTGGCAGCACCCTCAGGAGCCTATTTCAGTCACCATTGGAAACTGCTCCTTTGAGATTTCTTACAGGGCTAATGACAAGTACACATGTAGGCTAGACAGCAACCTATTCTTGCAACTGACTTATTGATTTCTTTTATCATTTATGTTATTTTATGAGAAAAACTGCATACAAACTGAAAATTCTATGCTAACATATTACATGTACTGTAGTATCCTTAAAATACTGTAGTAATCCAGGTGAGAACAATAGATGATCTCCCTCTGAACATACAGCAGAAAGTATTTCCTCTAATTGCTTAACAAGTTTCACAGCAGTGCTCACCAAGCCATCTTCTCTACCTTGTCCCAGAGTCATGAAAGTAACAGTCCCTACAAATGACAAAATCAGTTTCTCCAAACCCGTGAATTTTCAGTCATTCATTTGTATTCTTTCTCAACTTAATGAAAAGAAATACAAAATGCTTCTGTGCTTGCTATTTAAGAGTTGACACCTTTGCTTCACCTAGATCAGCTTAATCCAAATACCAGTAAATTTATTACTTGTTGGAAAAATCTGTCTTGTGTCTTTAATTCTAAGAAGTGTTCAAGCAGTTCAGTGTACAAGAATCGTGTTCAGACACAGCAAAAGAAGAAAATTACAACATACTTAGGGTGAAAACCATCAAATCCTTTATTAATCCGATAATATGACAGACTAATCCATTGGTGTGGGTTCTTTCTTACCTCAATAATCTTGTCATGAATTTGCAAGCCTTCTGCTTTGTCTGCAGGTCCATTTTCCAAAATCTTTGACACATAAATTCCCTCAGCAGATTCCTCCTGATTGTTCTGTACCAGGCAATAGGGAAGTTGCAAAAAGGGCCATGTTAGTACAAAAATTGAGATGGTGCTAAAATCAACAGCAATGAAAAGTTTAAATCCACCTGAAATATGCAGCTCATTTTTCTAGCTAAGAATTAAGCTCCTTGGGATTTTTTTTAAACTTGCTTAACACAAAGTAGTTATTAATCAAAAGGACAGAATTAATGAGCTATTCTAGCAATTTTTATAAGATTATCCATTTACTTCCGGTTATTTTAGTCTAAATGAGACATAGTGTGCAACAGTAATCTGATCCCAGCTAAAATACTTGGAGGAAACCTCAGACTTCACAGCAGCCAGTGACTAGCACATAAAAGCACAGTGGAAGACACTCATAAAAATGGATGCACAAGTGTTTCTCTCAGAAGGAAAAGGGCTCCTGCAGTACTGCTGCTTGCAAACTGCCTTACTGCATTTGAAAATAAAGCTCCAAGGAACAAAGAGATATTAGTTAGCTGGCACGTAATAATGAGAGGATTTGGTTGGAACTGGTTAACCTCATAAATCCTATTCACATGGGAGATTGAGAACTTGCTCAACTATGAAATCCATAGAGACAAGCTGTGGACAAAAAGAGAATCCATCTCCAGCTGATCTCTATGCAACACTAAGTACAACTCACATAAGGTCAAATTTAAAACAGGCAAGTTTTCTACCACAGCTGCAACAATATAACTGATGTTGTACATGCTGGAATTACTTTATTTCATCACATGATAGTTAAAAGTAGTTTTAAATAATTATTAATCAAGAACTAATGTCAAGCAACCACTGCCTACTTACAAGTGTTTTAAGTGTTTATACAAATAAGAGCCTAGCTAGCAATAACCGAAGGAATTTTTTCCCACCGATTTATGCTTTTGATTGCAGTTTATATGATGCTTATTTTCCTTCTGTGACTGGTGAATCCCTGATCAACATCACAGTTCATATGTGCACAGGTTTCTAGTCTAGGTCCTATACAGTCATGGGGAAAATGCTTTATAACTTTTTCTATTAAGAAAACTGTAAAGGGATATGTAAAACATACTTTACACAATGTGGCAACAGTCCTATGGAGAAGTGACCCAGGTAGATTTAAGGTCAATAAATATTTGTTCAACACAATATTAGTCAGACTATGTTTTCATAAACTCTTTTTTTCCACCTTTTTCACGGAGACTCATACATGTCAGGTAAGAAGCAAAAGGGAAACACAGTAACAGTTCTAGCAATATTTTGAAATTATGAACAAATAGACTTCCACTGACTTCCCATCTAAGCAGTGAGAAATTAAACTCTGATAAGAGATACATAATGACCATTAGTGAAAATACAAGAGGAACATGGTTTGGTTTTAACCTGAGAAAACAGAAAGCTAGATTATAGCACCTTCACCCACATAAAACTCTATTTCTTTCCATCAGAAATTTCATTGGCTTTTTCAAAAACTATGTATGACCTGTTAAATAAAAGGGTATTTCAGTCTGGCTTGTGGTCCCCATCAGCTGTATGTGCTGGTACCCACCACTCCTGACAGGAAAACATAGCACAAGGCATATCGAGCTCCAGCACTACATCACACAGCCCAGGGGTGGTGCAGCAACTGTGCCTGCAGCACAACTCCCTCCAGCCTGGCTTTGACGTGGTGTCCTCAGGGGAAACTGTCTTCCCAGCCAGACAGAGCTGGGGCCCATCAAAGCAGCCTTGCTCCCTCAGAATAATGAATCACCTCTCAGAAACACACTTATGAGAAGCAGGTTCTTTTCTGACAAAACAAAAGATGATCCTATGAGTTGTTCCTTTCCTCTCCTCCTTCCTTCAGGCAGAAGGTAAGCAGTGGGGATGCCTATTATGGACTGAAAATAAACACAGCCAACAGAAAGTATGTATGTACATTATCCAAGTCACCAAGAGTCACCTGCTTTCCAATGCAAAAAAGCTGCATTGTACTTATAAAACATAAATAACATAAAATGGGATGAAGAACACATCCCCAAACACATGACTCATACAGAGACATCACTGTTCTGCTCTTCTGTGCAAGAGCTCATGTTTCAACCAAGGGCATTTTTTCCCTGGACAGCCTGAATGTACAGACCACCTTCACGAACTCTTTTTGTCCTGTTCCACTATTTAAACTTTGGAGCAGAACTTTGTGTTTTTACTATTTGAGTCAACTCAAGAATTTTTTCCTGTTCTATCCTCAGCTCCAGATACAATGAGTCTCACACTGGTACCTGGGAAATGCCAATCAAATGCCTGTGGTAGTCACATTTGTCAAAGTAAGAACAAAACACAAAGGAATTTCCAAACTGAACTTCAAAGACTCAAAACCACCTGAGACCCATCCTTGCCTCACAACTTCACCGATTTGTCTCCAAATATGAGTGTTAATAGAAATTAATTTCCTTTTCTTCATTCGGCAGTTTTCTCAACACACAGTGCTATAGACTATCATGTATTTATCATTTACTCCTTAAAACTACAAAATATTAAGTCAGAAAGTCTGACAGTTTGTGATATATATCACTATTGCAGTATGCACTGTCAATATCCAAGTCCTTTAAAGAAGCTCAGTTACCATCCCAACAAAACCGAACATATGCTCCCCTTTCCCTGCAGTTCTCCTATAGATATAAATGAGAGATATCAAAATGCAATCCAAGATAAAGATTGTCTGAGTTTTGTTACTGCTATACTCCAAATATGAATATAGTCATGGCATGTGATTTTAACTTGTAGCCACCTGTTGTCTCACCCTTCCACTAGAAAAATCTAAGAAACTCTTGCTTTGGATTTACAGCCCCAACATCTGATAACTGCTGGTCTTCATATTTACCCACAGGGTAACTCTGCAGCACAGACAGTGGGCTAATGGGAACAGACTCTTTGGCACCACTAAATACAGCTTTAGAACAGAAGATTGCCAAACTAATATACAGGGTCCTACTCCCCTCCTCAACAATACTAGAAGGCTACAATTCTCCCACTTAACAGGAACCTGATCAGTACATAATTATTACCAACCCTTTTTAATCAACTATTAATTTTCCAGTTTAACAGGTTTCTTTACCCTTCATATACAATGACAGTCCTGATTAATGCTTTTGGGAAGATGAAGTAAAAAAAAAAAAAAATTAAAAATGCAAGCATATTAATGTGTATATTCTAAGTGGAGGTTAGTGATCCTTATGCATATTCTATGGTTTGCAGTGAACTTTCTAAACCTAGACTGATGAGATTAAGATACAGCAGCATTCGTGAAAACCATTTCAGTGCATAAAGAAAAATTGAAAATAGGCATAGGAGAACAGGACATGTGTTTAAACTATCTGAGCTACAGAAGCAAATTTTCCTCTCTCCTGTAAATGGAAAAAAAAAAAAAAAGGCAAGGAGTTTCACAAAATTCCAAAGGCTTAATCCTGCAACAATGACTTTTACAAGTAGTCCCAGAGATTTCCATTGAACAATTTGCATGAATATGTATTACTTACATGGGAACTGAGTGTAAACCAGCCTAAAGTTTTAAAGCAAAAACACTATGAACACCCTTCCAAAAAATGAGAATACTATTCTCATGAAATAACATCTTCCAAACAATGACTCCAGTTGTACCTGATAATAAATAGTTTTTCCATCTGAAGAGCAGATTCCATACCTACTGTCATCAAAATTTACTCTCAATTAACAGTGTATACAGTACAAGTAGATACGGACAAAGTCACCTACAGTTACTTTTCTCATTACCTGTCTGGGTCGTCCTCCTATAATATTGAATCCCAAAGTATCATTTTCTCGGTGTAGCATGATCATTAATGGCTTGCGTTCTCCTCCCTAAAAGGCAAGAGATTAAGTATTGTTAAAACACATAATCTCAAGAAGAAGTTATTAAATGAAAACATTATTGCAAGTAAGATTTTTAGCTAGAGAATATATAAGATAAGGCTTGAAGGAAAACTAGGCTGAAAAGACTTGGCAGTGGGAAAAAAACAAAGGAAAAGTCATGATTCACTGAAAAGTTAGCAGGCAACACATTATTATCTCTTAGTTATCTTCAGCTGAACAGAATAAAGGACAGGTTTTTGGTGTGATGAATGCTTGGCACCACTGAAAAAAGTCAGAGCTCCAAATGTCTAGAAGTCTCTATAAACATAAAATCCCTATATGTCTTAACATTTCAAACATTAAACATACAGATTAAAATACACAACATTGTAATTTTCAGACCCCAAAGTCATACCAGTACACATTTCAAAGCAGCTTTCAGAGAACACACAGAAAATGAAAAACAGCTCTTTATCCCAAACTTTTTCTCTCAAAAAAAAAAAAAAAAAAAAGGAATCCAAAACAGCATCTGTAAAAATATGGGTTTTATTCTGAAAAAAAGGCTTAAAATATAAAGCAAACACTAAGAAGCATAAACGGAGTAAAAGTTAATAATGATAAAAGAAAAATATTTTTCTTCAGTGGACCAGGTAAGTAATTAAAATTTAAAAGAAAAAAAAAATTAAAATTTGAGTCTTTAGCATAGCAAGTTACCCTATTTGACGCTGAAACCGACATTTTATTAACTGTGTCAGTGGCGTGTTTTATGCCCGAACGGTGCATTTGAATTTAATTACGTGTATTTTTACTGCACTGATGGCTTTCCTCCCCAGCTCCTGTCCGGGTCCGTCTCGGACGCCCGAGAGGCAGCGCCCACAGCGACCCCTCCCGGCGGCGCTGGGAGCGGCGGGCGCCCCGATGCTCCCGCCTGTCCCCGCACCTCGGCCAGCTCCTCACCCACACTCCCGACACCTCCCCTCCCTTCTCCAGCCACCCGCGTTCCTCGCACACCCCACCCCTAGCAGCCCCTGCTGTCCCACTCCACATGACCTTACCTCATCTGCCAAGAGATGAAGCAAGTGTGTGAACACACCTCTCAGATCCAGCAACCTAAACCTCACGGACTAGCTAACCGGAGAAAACTTGAAAAAAAATAAATAAAAAATCAAGTTTTCAGAGTTACGCAGTGCCACGAAGACCTATGAGACCTGTATTCTGAGGCATTCTGGTGTCCTGTGAACAACGTCCCCTTTCCCATTTTCCATGCAGCAGGCAGACGCCCAGCACACACTACATTGCTTTGGGTGTGAGTTTCACTGCTCAGACCTTTTCCACCCGGGGTTTTGCTTCCCAAAGGCCCGCGTAGATTTTGGTAGAAAGAAAAATTCTTTGCATTAAAACACTTCTCACCACAGCTGCAATCAGCAATGCCTGAGCCTGCACAGTGAGCTTCCAGGCAGGAATTAAAAACCAACCCGTACCATCACAGTAAGCGAAGCCAGCTCACCGCAATTCTCGGATGGTTTGTTTTGCCTAAGGAAGCGAGTCGGTCTCTGGACAATGCCCTCAGATTTGCGGGGAGAACGCAGCACTGCTCCGGCCCCTGCTTATCAACGGCGGTAGCTGTCATTCCATTCTACCGAAGTTTTGCTGTCCTTTCGCCATCGTTTCCAAGTCTACAATAATTCTACACTCAAGTTTTTAAAGACAACTTCTCAGCTGCTCAAATAAAAGTTAAAAGCCAGCTCCACACCCCTGAGCTGCCCGCCAGTACCAGCTGTAGCAGAATGAGCAGAAAGAGCATCTGGGTCCCTGCGGGGCGGGGCGGCCTGGGGTGGATACCCTGATGGGAGGAATCAGGACCCGTCTGCCAGCTGCCAGCGCAGGAGCGAAGCCGTCTCCCCACCCGCCCGTTCCCCATCCTCTCCAGCCGAGCGAGCGCTCGGTCGCAGACTCTGCCAGGCACAGCTGCTGGGCTCACCGCAGCACGGGCTTTCGGCTACCGAAGGGCGCCGGAAGAGGGACTGGCAAGAAGCGTGTCTCCAGCGGGGGTGTTATCAAAAATCAGTAAAAATAAAACTCTTCATCTGGCAACAGGGTCCGGCGGTTGTATCCCCCCGAAAGAGGCGAGGCACGGGCAGGGCCGGCTCGCACCTCCCGGGGGATGCGCAGCGGTATCTGGCTGGGTCCCGGACTGCTGTGGTGGTGATTGCCGGCCCCCGGGGACACCGCCCGCCCCGTCACTCGGCCGCTGGTTCTCAAGTCGGGCACGGGAAAAGCAGGTTGGAGGACAGAACAGCTGGAGGGGCGCAGACGAGGGCGCGCTGCCCCGCCGATCCCTGCCGCCGCACTCACCTTGCCGGGCTGGCTGCCCGCCAGGTCCCGGGCGATGCTACTGATGTGGCTCATGTACTGGCCGAACTTCGCCTGGTACCGCCGCGCCGTCAGCTGCACCTCGCTCTGCAGCGCCGACAGCTGCGCCAGCAGCGACTTCTCCCTCCTGCTCCAGCGCAGGGCCTCCCTCTTCAGCTCGTGACCCGGCTCCGGGGCGCTGCCGCCCCGCAGCGCCCGCAGACAGCGATGCCCGCCGCCCGCCCGCGGCTGCCCCGACGAGCTCTCCTGCGAGCGGCCGGAGGGGTGCCCGGCCCGGGGCTGCGGCTCGGCGGGGCCGGGATGCCCGTAGCGGCACGCCGCGAGGTGGGCGGGCAGCTCCCGCAGCCGCACGGTGCGGCCGCAGCCCCGCGGGCTGTAGTCGCACTTGACCTCCAGCTTCTGGACGAGGCTGCGGAGGGGCAGGACGGGGCGCAGCTCGGCGGCCGCCAGCGGCCGGCAGCGCAGCGGGCAGCGGCGGTGCCGCGCCGCCCAGGGCAGCAGGCAGCCGGCGCAGAAGACGTGCCCGCACGGAGTGGACAGCGGCTCCTCCAGAACCCGCCCGCACAGCCCGCACTGCAGCTCCGCCGCCACCGGCCCCGCGAACCGCGACGGGTCGAAGCCCATGGCGCGGCCGGGCACCGCGAAACTTTCGGTGCCGCGACCCCGGCCCGGCCCCGGCGCCGCTGGAGCCGCTCCCGGCGAGGGGCGGGCGGAGGAGCGGGGCTGCGCCGGAGGAGGCGGGCGGCAGCGCTGAGACGGAGATCCCGGCGGCTGCACGCACCCTCTCTCATTAGCTCCCTCTCCGCGGCGCTACCGCCCCACGCCCAGCCCCGGCACCACCTCCGCCCTCCCGGAGCATCCTCGCTGCGCGGCGGCACAAGGGACCGAGGCACGGGGACGCGCCGCCGCTCGGCCCGTGCCCATCGCCCTCCCCCGTGCGGGCACTGTCCCGGCCGGAGAGCTGTGCCCCCGGCGGGTCACTGCCGCTGGGCTGTGGTCGTGGAGGGAGGGAATTGGAAGGCTGTGGGACAGCGAATCGCTCAGGCTCTGGCTGATGCACACTTGTGCTAGTAAATAACGCCCACGTGTGAGCACGCCTGTTTCGTGTCTCTCCAAAAGGCTTCCTCCTCTCTTTTTCTCCCGTTTTGGGATAGCCGTCAGGGCACAGAATCCTGAAATCCCTAGTACTAGTGCTTTCTTTGTTGCCACACCATAACGTACAAACAACACTTTGGTTTAAGGAAAAGGTAAGACACAGCAAAATCTGGAAAAGCATTGTTAGGATCAATAGCCGCCTCGATTCTACTCCTTCATTGCTGCACAACCCACAACATACACTGAAACATGAAACCCCTAACACATTCCCCACATAACTTCACTATTGAAAACACAGGGCCAGATTTCTGCCCCCAGCCCTGTGGAAAACCTCTCAGAGCAGAGAGGGATGGAGGTCTCTGAGGGGATTCTTCAGCAGGCTCCTTCACGTATGGATCAGACACCATCATTTTTGGAAAGGATGACAGGTTTGGTCTGTCCGGGCTCGATCACAGGTTATTTCCTGGGCTGAGAACTTCAGAAGTAGAGCCAGGGTGTGTCTTCTACCAGTTCTGCAATTTCTGCTTCAAACTCTGAATCTCAGGAGCATTCCTCCAGGAAAGCCGTGGGGGCTTTTGAGACCCACTAATGGGTCTTTTCCATGACTTCCCATGACTATGTGGGCAATACAGCAAAGACATTTTTTTTCTTTTTTTTTTTCCCCCAAAGCAAGAAGGAAAACTCTGCACATACCTGCCCCTAGAACGGAATCTGGGATAGCAGATCTGTTAGAATACTCATTGTTTACTTAACAAAAGATTGGCAATGCCTCACAGAACATCTACAAACACAAATATTACTGAGAAGCACCACCAATCTACTCTTTCTGACTTGCCAAACATAAACCCACAGTTTTTGTTGGATTACCATGGCCATGAAATAAATAAGCAAATGAACTGCACCATCAAATAGTCACTCATCTTGAAAACAATGCACTATAATCCAATATTTCATTGCAGATCAAAATCACATTCTCTCACATGAAAAAGGAAATCAGACACCTTGAGTAACTAATTGTGCTATTCATACTGGTTTTAATCATCTATCCATTGATTTTAATTGCTTTGCTCATGGGGTTAAATCAGTGTCATTCAGAATGTTACAGAAAATTATTTTAAAATAGTGTCTTCCTCTCTATTTTCTAATTAAACTCTTAATTTGGCCTCATTATTTATTTATATCCTCTTCTGTCTCCCAGTGTCCCAATGTATCTCCTTGACCTCATTATACATGGCCCAGAAACTTCAGGTCTGAGCACAGGCAGCAAGTCTTCATTCACAAATTAAACTGGGCAGAGAAAAGGCCCTGACACTGGTTCATGATCTATTAAACTGGTATTGCTTCTCTTAATCGGTTAGTGTGATGCTTGAAACAGTTTTGGCTGAGACGTGTGAGCAGCCTCCCAAACCACAGCTGGACACAGCATTAGTGCTGCAGGGGCAAGTGTCAAGAGATAGTTTGAGGTGGCTGCCCTCTTTTGGATGTGGAGGTTTAGGGACAAGTCTGCAAGACCTTCTGGAGTCCCTGGTACATTTTATCCATCAGTATAAATGCAGTTGTAGGAATGAGGTAGCCAGGTTTGAGCCTCGGAGCCTTTCAGCTTCTTCTAGATTAGGCAATTAATTAAACAATGGTTTGGGATTCCTGTGGTAGGCATACTAGAAAAAAACAACTCTATCCTTTCTAGCCCATTTTGGGCATTGGTGAAATGTCAATACACTGGCAAAACAGTTCCAGGCAGATGCCTGGAAGGCAGTTGCCTTTTTCTTTGCTTATGTTGGGCTAAGAAATTATCTTTCTTTGCCATTATGGAAGCACAGATGGAAGCACAGGCAAGTGGGTTTATAGCAGAAGCAATTTTCCAGTGCGGGAACCTGTAATAAGACAGATACACTAAACTCATCTAAAGATAATAGCTGTCTGCATACCAGGCCTCCATGAAAATAGATACACCTGGATAAATACAGGCAAATGTTACCAATGTACTTACAAATGATGATTCCTACAATTAGTCCTATTAGTTCTGATGTAATCAGGAAATGAAAAACACAGTCCTCATACTGTCCTAAAATATTCTTAAAGAGACAACATAATTATAATTTTGTTTGCTCCTACAAGGCCTCAGCACCTACAGCTCTAGGTTTCATACAGCCACTCCAGTCATGAGTTCACTAAGGTGGTCAAGGAGAAAAAGCAGATTTAGGGAGATGGAGAGAGGCTGAGGAGCATAGGAACAGCAGTGCTCTCATGAACACCAGGGACAGTTCTGATAGCACCGCACTGGGACTGAACCCAGTCATGGATCAAATAAATGTGCAGTGCCTTGTCTCTGGATCAGTGCATGTCTTTAACAGCTTCTAACACATTCATTTTTGCTCTGCTTGGTAAGGCAGAAAAAGTAATTTGAGGTAAACAAGCATTTGTTTCCTTAGCTCCAGGTGTCTACGCGCGCGCACACACACACACACACACACACACACACAAACACACTTTGAGGGAGGATTTTGGTGAGGGTAACTGCACTGAAGGAATGTAAGAATAACTGCTCTGAAGTTACAGAAGAAAGTAAGAATTACTGCTCTGAAACACTAAAGTTAACTGTAAGGCTCCAGGCTCCACTGAAGTCAAGGGGAAAATCCTGTAAACTTTCAGCTCACATATGTGGGAATAAAATATGTGGTTTTGCACTTTCCCCCTAATTTTCATAAAAAATTTTGCCTATTATTCATCATAGGATTTCACAGGAAGGTTCTTTTTCCAGTCACACTAGTAAAATGCTGTAACTAATCTAGAGCTAGGAAGACTCAGCAACTTCATTCTGAGATAAGAACTTAGATCTGAGCATTTCCTATTAAAATCTGTTATCATCAGAAGTCTGCAAAGAATTTTTGTTCAGCGCTTTGGCAAAAAAAAGAAGATTATAAGCATAAACTTAGACCATATTACTCATGTTTTATTGGAGAGAATCACCTCAGAAGGTTTACAATTTTTAAGTCAGCAAGCAATTTTTCTGTACCACATTTTATCACTGAGCACAGTAAAAGTGTCTGAGGAAGTGTCTAAGTCTCAAAGCGTATAAATTTTTGCTGAAACCTGAGCAAGTGTTTGCATTCATCAATTAAGGAAAGAAAATTCAATTAATCTGCACACATTTAGTGAAGATTACATCCAGAAAAAAAATGTAATCTATGTTGTTCACCAGCACAAAGACACTATATGGACTCTATGTTTTTGTAACTATGTTTGACATCAAAAGAATCAACAATCAGCTCTGGCCACTAGAAAAATGAAAACAAATCTTAAAAATCAGTAAGTGGGAGGTCTAAATTTTTGACCTGCCTCTTTCATCCACTAAATGGCCATAAGCAAATCCTAAAACAGCTCTTCACTTTTCACTTCACTTGCTGCTAATGCTACCCTGCAGAATTCACAGCAGTCAACTAAAGTCCCTATTCAATGCCTGTAGCTAACGAAGATGCCTCACTAGGGCACCTTAGGGCAGTCAGGATTGAAATATGCACCTTCCAACACAACAGGTGGATAAAAGCACCTTCCAGGATGTGCCTGACCTGGGAGGTGTGCTCTGCAGTCACATCCTGTGGTCTGAGCCTTGCAGAGAGAGGAATTCAAGGAGCAGTGAGATTGCGTGTGATCTAAGAGTCAATCTCCCCAGTGCTATAAAAGCCAAATGCTCCTAAGCATGCCTGTTTAGCCTTTTATGAACTTACTTGATAGAAATTAACTATGTCATCAGATTTGGACACCTCCAGCAGCTGAATGGGGGTTTTTTTCAGTATTACATTTCTACTGAAGTCCTTGGTACAAAGTCAAGGGTAGATATAAGCAGTTAAAGGTGTTTTTTCCATACACCTTTTTAACATTTTAATAGTAAATGAATTTGAAGGAGGAAATGATTCCTACCCGTTTTGCAGATGAGGAGGTAGATAATTAAATTTTTTCGATTCTAGGTCAAAATTACTCACATAAACTGGAAGTATGTGTCAGAACAGGGAACTGGGACTGTTCTTCTCTTTCTCTTTAGGAGACTATGAGCAAGGCAAAGCCATCTCCTAAACTGGAAGCCCAGGTAGAGAAGGCTATGCACTTGACCTATATCAATGCACTTGTTTGAGGGTTGAGACTGTGTTTTTTCTTTATTCCCCTCTACCTCTCTTTTTGTTTTTTTTCACCTCTTGTTCGGTGTTAAACATAAGCTACTTGATAGCGTTTAACATGGCAAGAGAGAAGGAGCAAGGAGGGGTGAAACCCAGGCTGAGAGAAAGCAGGTCTATATGTGTGTGTTAAGCCCTCTTACTTGTCAGGTCTGTACCACAGCCCCACATCCAGGCTGTGCTGGCTGCCCACCCCTGCCCAGTGCTCCTGCACTGCCCTGCACACCGTGGGGCTGGCTGAAGCACGAGCCGAAGCTGCTGGCAGTGGATATAAATGCAGAGGAACATCAGAGCCCACCTTGCCTTGCCTTGGGCATTTCTACCTCATTTCCCTTTCCTTTGTTGCAACCTCCAGACGTCCAGGTTTTAAATTTGTCCCTGCAGAGCCAGTCCACAATGCACTTCCTTGCTGCAGACACCTCCTTTCCACACAGAGCTGCTCCCTAAGGGTATGCAGATACAAAAAGCTTTCTATTTTAGCACCCATTAAGTCAAGGAAAAAAAAATTTAAGGGGATAATTTTTCACATTATGAAATCTCATCAGTTGCTGTCACTGAGAAGAGCCATTCACTGTTGCCAGGCTCTTATGAGATGACAGAGCCCAGACTGGATTGGAAAGGGATCACCTCATTGCTGATGACAGTCCCTCCTGAGAAGGGTTAAGTCCTCTTGCCCTTGCAGTACTTGATCAACCAGCAAACACCTAGTGGCTGTTCCTAGGGCTTCCTTTTCACGAAGCAAAATGACATAAACACCTAAGATGGAAAAACAGTCACCCCAGTATTAGTAAAATATGGTACCACAAACTGGGATAGAAACAGAACCTCAGTTTCCAGCACAGCATGTCTCAGTGAAGGCTCAGCTGTTCAGAAATCGTTCAGGGTATTTCTACCCTTTTGCACGTCTCTTTCCAGTGTCACATTGCACAGCCTTGAGAAAACTGCCTTTACCTATGAATTTTTGTAGTATTAACTTACACATCAACTGGTAAGGGAGAGAAGTAAAACATTTAAAAATATATATGGAAAGTTCAGAATGAAATATAACAAATGTTTATTTATAAAAATAAATAAATGTGGGATTTTGTGGTAGGATTTTCAGAACTTTTATTTAAATACCTCAATTTAAGCCTTTGAAATTAAAATTAAATATCATTGCCACCAAAATGGGGCTGGTATTAGTCTAAACCAGGTGAACAGCCTAAGAAATGTGTGCAGAGAATTTTGATTACTTTATGCATTTGAAAATGACACAGATTGGAAAAAGCTATTAGTTAGTCAAGGAAAATGAGTCATAAATGAAAGAAGCCAATGGAAATCAGTGCATGGGAATATGGGAATCCATGCAATGTTTCAATGTTAAACTCTTACATGGTACAGTACCAAAAAAATAGGTTAGAAATATGGAAGACGAAAAGGGAAATGAAAAATTATCTTGTTGTTCATCTGGGCCATAAAATAAGCATATAAGAATGTGCTTCTGATTCTTCTATATTTTCTATTTGTTTGTTACACATACTGTAATTTATGCAGTTTAGAATACCCTCTTAAATCCCATGCCTGTTGGTTCCATGTACAAAATAGGTTAAACAGAAATAGCCAAGGAGCACTTTACTCCGTTGGTGTTCCTCAAATATGAAAGCTGTGATAATCCAAATATTTAATTGACCCCAAGGCCAGTCCCTTTGAGATTCAGCTTACGTTAACACAAATAATGCAGAGCTAAAAAAGAAAGATTTTCGCATATAATTAACTATTTTAGTGCACTAGCAAACATGATTCCTACATATATTTTACTTTCCCCATGAGACACTTAAAACATTGAAGTTCCATGTTTGCATTTGACAGTAGAAATAATATGGAGTAATGATTTATAGTAGCTAATCTTTAGAAATGTCAGCATAATATAGAAGCAAATATTATGAGCAAGGAGAAAGTATGAGTTTGGATTTTGTAGTTTTTCCAGCTCTTGATCTGTTTAGCCTTATTTTTCTTCTGAGTCCTGTTTTCCTAAAGTTATGCTTTCAGAAATTACTTATCAATGAGTCTGAATTAAAATACATACAATTGCTTATTCCACAAGTAGACTTAAATCATCTAAATTGCTTGTATTTCATTTAACTTAGCCATAGGATTTATTGTACTTGTCTTATGTGGAAGACCACTTTGACTAGTTATTCTGAAAACACATCTCAAGCATTATTCTTTCTATCAGAATTTCTTGTTTACCACCCTCACTAAAAGTAGGAACAACTTCCTCCAGTTTGTAATTTTTTTCCTTGTAGGTGTGTGAGATCTCCTGTTATTTCACACAGGTCCTGTGTGCCCTCCCTGTCTGCCCTCAGCAAGGCTGGAAAACCTGACCTCCTCTGAGAGATGGTGACGTTTTACAGTACACAGCACACTAAAGGAACTGCAGGGAGCTTGGATCAGCCTCCATTATTGATGCCTCTGTGCTTTCTGTTCCCTTCCCTCTCTCATTCCCAAGCCAGGCAGAGAGAGGGCCACTGTGCCCCTTTAACTGTGTTGCTTGGGAGCTGTCAGAGCAAAGACGTGGCCTCTCAGTGTTCTTGTGGATGGAGGGCATCCCCAGGCTGACAGAAGATTGGCAGAACAGATGAATGTGGTTTTCCCAAAAGTTATGGATGGTGCCTGTTTTTTCTGATGTTCAGTAGCAGTGGGGTTCATGCTGTTCTGTCCTTTGGTGGGAAGACCGAGGGGAAGGACTTTCTCCTCCAGCACTTCGCCAGGTTTTATTTAAATTCTAGGATCTTTATGTGATTGAAAGAAATAAGGCGTCTAAACATAATTAAAGAGGGTACCCAAACAGGCATGCATACACACAGATAAGGCCAATGCCACATCTTTTCTTAAGAGACCAAACTAAGAAACAGTCTGTACAGGTAAAGCCACAGTAAAGATGTTGTGACTGTTTATCTCAGTACTTGAGGGAGTGCATTTTAACTGAACATCTCCTGGAAGAATGTTCTCAAATGAAGTGCATGTCTTCTCTTTCTAGAAATGTCAACAGCACTGTATTAGAAATTTTCAACTTCATGGTTTAATAGTTTTTATCCTAATGAGCCCAAAAATGGAAAAGAAAGAGAGAAAT
Source organism: Rhabdornis inornatus (assembly GCA_013397075.1). Lineage (NCBI taxonomy): Eukaryota > Metazoa > Chordata > Aves > Passeriformes > Rhabdornithidae > Rhabdornis > Rhabdornis inornatus. Next base: position 114,832 of record VWZS01009069.1, read on the forward strand.
AACTGTCTGATGCTTGAAAACCTTTTAAAAATATTTTGAGTTTGACCAACAGTATCTACTCCTCTTTTTGAGAGACTCAGACCTGAAAGATCAGAAATTACATCAGTAAAGCATATCTGGATGAATTAAATCTACATTTTTCCTAAACTGCCTATCATCATGGATTCATAAATGTTAATTCTGGTGTACTGATGCAACTTTCTAATGACTACCTACTGCTGAGCTGAGGATTGACATGTACAGCCTGATAGTCTTGTTATGGGGTGCTTTGTCAAGTGCTAATACAGCTCCTACCTGCTATATTACCACATCACTATGTTTTTAACCTATAAAGGTTTTCAAAAAAGAAGCCTGAGTTTTAGAAATGCTGAGCAGCAAGATGCTTTAGTAACATCAACAGGAAATGAACAGGTCCAAATCAGGTGCACTTTTAGAAAGGCTGAACATGCATTTTCTTCATACCTATTAATACTGTCCTGTTCAGCCCACTCAGATGTATTTTAGGGTGTTTCCACCCTTCATGCTTGAGCTGTATTACGGATGCATCAGTTTCTGCTTGTATCACCAAAGATTCAGATCAATAACATATAATTTAGTATAAGAGTATGATACTAACTTCTAAGAGGCTCCTTTCCTCATTGAGAAAAGCAGGATTTGGTCCTTGGTTATGTTTTAAAATTGATCAAGGCACAGCAAGATGTTCTGTATTAATTTTATATTTTGCTATCGTGGTTTTCTCTTTTAAATAGAAATGGGCAATACATAAGCTGAGGTTTGGGACAGCTTAGCATTTCACCTTAAATGGGAAAACTTAGATGGCAAGTGTGTTATCTGGTATATGCAGAGGCAGGGTTTGAAATTTATTACATCTCATTTTAAGGCCAGAAAATTTTCCAAAATTAGTAGTGATTCAAACTGTAGTAAAAGCTGAAGTCCTTCCTAGATCATATATATTAATATGCCATCAGTATACAATGCCACTTTAAATTCACTGTTTCCAGTCTCCATTCCATGAGAATCTGAAGCAGCATCTGTAAAACATTCTCACATTAAAATAAAGCAGCATGGTGGTTGGGAAGAGGAGAGACACAGAAAATACATTTTTTCTGTAGTAATCAGACTAAAGTTTCCAAGTTTCTTGCTCTCCACAACACCAAAATTTATCGAGCTTTGTGTTTGAGGAAGCAGTGATTCACTGCTGACTAGGACAGGGTCCAAAAGTGTCAATCTTCTCTGAGGCAAAAGTTAGATGAACATGATCTTTTGGCAGCCTGCATATTAAGAGCTGCCCTATTCCCAGGATTTCAATTGAGGACCCTCAGTGAGCTTAGCAAAATGACATTGAGATCTGATTTTGTACTGTTTGGGAACTGAATTTCAGTACATGAACCTTCAGGCAGGTTCTGTGAACATGACCTTCTGAGACTCCTTAACAAATAGTACCAACTGTGTCAATACCCAGTGCCTTCAAGCAGTGGGATTCAGACAAGCAGGAGCTTTTCTTTCCATTAGTTCCTCTTTCAGCTTTATTTTAGCAACAAAGTGATTTCCTCCTTTCCTTCCCACACAAATAATCTGTTCCTAAAGAAGTCCAGATTTTAGACATAAATAGTGATAGACCTCAATAGCATTTTGCTGTCTGTCTAACCCTTTAGTAGCAACTGTCACATTGTCAAGGCCAGAGACATCAGAGCTCAGGGTTGACTCCCCTTATTCCTGATTCTGCCTCTGACGTGCCTTAAGATCTTTATTAAGTTAATTAACCTCTGTGACTCAGCGTAAGCATTGGTGTAATGCACGTAGTAATGCTTAACACAGAGTCTCACAGATGTAAGGCATGATAAAAGGGTAGAGGACTGTTATTGTTACTAATGATCATTAGTTTGAAATCATAGTCAGGCAAAACCAAGAATAACAAGGCCATTACAATTAGTTGAAATGTAGGGTTGTGATATTTAATCATCATTAAAAGGGTACTTGATGAAAAATATATTGCATATTTTCAATGAGAGTCAAGAAATAACTTTGTGGGACATTTTCAGTAAAGACCATGAGTAACAGCTCTGAAAAACAAGGGTTCAATAAACCCTCTGGTTTTTTTCATCCATCATAGAGGTTATTTTTCCTACTGTGTCACACCCTGTGGCTACTAGAGTAAGTCTACTTTCATACATGTGATATGATGGTGCACCGAAAACTAACAAGCCACAAGTCTGAAAGTTTATCTCTGATTTTTTCACTGTTGCTATTTTCTTACTGAGCATACTACTTATATGCAATATCTAGAGAATCACAGGTTTGGTCAGAGCACTTTTGTCCTGTGTGCTGCACATATATATTATAAGATATTCATGGTCTCAAAGAGATAACAAAAAGAAGCTGACATCTTCATACAGCTCAGCTTTTTATAGCTATCTTTCAGTTTCTTTTAAACATTGCCTCTGGGATATAATTAGATTAAAAAAAAATCTCATCCATCAATAAAGATATTAGTGATCAGAACTGAATATTGGCAGTCTTAAAGAAGACATTCCTTTCCAGCTATCAATAATTTTCCTTTACTGACTTGTCTCCTTCTGTCTATCAAAGAAAAGTTTTAATTTGCAGCTGAAATCCTGATCCTATGATGAATCATGTTTTCTCTTGAATGCAAAGGCGTCTGTCTGGCAAAGTTGGCAGCCTGACCCCTGTAAATATTGTTCTATTGATAAAAAGAGGAATTGGATATAGAGACGATCCAAAATAAATATTTTGCTGGGATCTTGAATGTCTGACTACAATAGAGCAAAGGGATGTTGCTGAATTTTAAATCATTCAGACATAAGTTGAAGTGAGTCTTAGTTTTAGTTGAAAAACTGTCAAAGGCAGTCTGCACCTTTCCTTTCGGAAATGAAAATGGACACCTGTTTAGGGATTGCTCTTTTCACTTTATTATCATAGGGATTTGCCATTGGTTTTGTTGGGAGCAAGTCCGGGATTCTTGATTTCTAGGAGAATTAAAAAAGAATTTCAATGAGGTATTCAGAAATACCAGCCCGTCCTGTTCCTGTCTTTTGGGTGGAGGTGGATGGAAAAAGATCCCTTTGTGCTGTCCCTATCAGAGGCCCTCACAGGCTTAGGGCAGCTTCCTTAGCATGCCCTTGGGATAGGTGAGCAAGTGGAAAATCAGCTGTGCATGGTGGGCAGCAGACAGGTTGGGTTGCCCAAGGATAAGGGGAAGGGAAACCTTTATGCCCCCACTTCATACTGAGGAAGTACAGAGGCATAATTTCTCCCAAAAATGTAATTGCTCCAGGGGGTCTCCTGGCATGGTACACCTCCCCACTGTTTCCATGAAAGATGTACTGCTCTACGCTGCCATACCTCCTCCTTTCTGCCTCCTTGGCTCCTACAAAAACTGCTTACATAAAGCAAGAATGGTGTGCACAAGGAGGAGGTGTATGTGAAGGATTATGAGAAGTCCTCAGAATAGCTGATGAGAGGTGTCTCAGCACCATCAAGTCACAACAAATATGCTCTGACACAGAGGCATGAGCGAGCTTGTGCTGAAGTTAACAGAACTGTACCTTTGCTTAGTCAGTGATGTCCTCCTGCTGCTCTTTCCCAAAAGGAACAACAGAGGAATTTTTCCCATCAGAGACTTTTTCTTCTTATCAATAAATTACACTATCTAGCTGCTGCAATAGATAGTCTGTGAATAACAGAGGACATATATTTTTATTGGCTCATCCATTTAAGCAAAGAGAATTCCTGTCATCAATGCTGAGCTAAAATTTGAAGATAAGATACCATCTACTTTCTCCTGTAACTCGCAGCACTGCTGTGACTGCTGTGCAAGGGAATGTTTGTGTGGTGCATGTGACAGATACCCTAATGCTTGCTGTTTATTTGGTTCTCCCTTCCTATGAATCATTCTCCTTTCTGTACTGTATACCTCCTGAAAAGGGCCTCCTTTTCAGGAGGTATACAGTACAGAATGAGAATGATTCATAGGAAGGGAGAATTTTTTTAATTCGTGTTTACAATAAAATCATAAAAAAACAATACTTTTGTAATTAAAATAATTACATTATTTACTTGGAATTTGATTCCTCTTTGCTGGAACCTGGAGCTGAACTTCTTTTTTTCCTTATTTTCTAGATCATGGAGAAGTTTGCATCTATCAGCATTCCTTGTTATAGGTATATTTCAGCAATGTCATCCTGTCAATATTTTGAAAAGGCTTTCCTACTTTTTTTTTAAAGAGGGTGACACCACTTGCATCCTCTGTACCGTTCACAGGAATCAACCAAATACCACCAACTGAATCTTAAACGTGTTTTAGTCACTCAAAAAAAAAGTTAGACTCAGGGATGACATTCTCCTGTGTTAACCCAAATGTTCAAAGAAAATTTAACAAAACCTGTCTATATTTGGAACAAAACACAGATAACACTATCCACAGACAGAATCCACCACCAACAGGCAATTCCCCATCATTCTGAGTGAATGGGGAATGGCTCAGAATTCCCCATTCTGAAATGCCTGTTGAAGTCATGCAAGCGGAGCAGGGCCCAGTGTGAGTGCTGAGGCTGCAGGAGGCTGACCCAAGACCTCAGCTCTGGACAGTGGTGACAGTGCCCCACACTTGGGCAGTGCAATGGCACAACTTTGTGCCTATGACCCCAGCCACTGCCTGCTCCATCTCTGCTTAAGCAAAGCTAATGGTGGCTTCCTGGCCACGCTAATTGCACAAACAAGCAGTGAACCTGAGGAGAAATAAAGAACATTTGTAAAAGGAAGTAGACAAAACTCCAAGACAAAGAAAATAAATAATGGTTCATGAAAATCTCACACAGTCAAAGCCAAGGGCACAGAATTTATCAGGCAACCTAAGAGAAATACAACTGTGCTTGTTACATTGCCATCTGCGAGACTGTAGGTCTTCAAAGCTGTCAGAGGAAGGTTGTGTACCTAATCAAAACACATCTCCTCCTGGCTCAGTGATTTAATACCACTGCTTTTGGGAACAAAACATTCTCCTAAGTACTGCTGGGCTGCAAGTTACAAGAAAGGTAACTTTCTGATATATCTGTCAGAAGTCTGATTTCTGAGCACAAGCTGAAGCTACTGGGGAATTTTGCTTAAAGTCAGACTCTAAATGAATCTCTGCATAACTGTTATTGCCTTGTTCACACTCCTTTCTTTCTGCTTTTTGCTCTAATTCTTACAGCCAGAATTGATAAACTGGGGGGAAGAAAACCAGGTGAAACTTTTTCTTCATTTAGGTCTACAATATAAATATAACTATTGTATCTCTGGGACTGGCAAAACTTTTGCAGCAGTACACAGTTACGTTCTGTGGCAAAATTTTAAGACTATGCTTCCTATTACATTGAAACAGCAGACTCTACACTACTGCATCAGCAATGCACAGAAGGATCCATAATAAATGCTTGCAGTCCTATCTTAAAAGCACAAATCTAGCTTAGAACAAATCTAGCTTCCTGAATATAGGCATCTAGTGCCACTTGCACATCCTGCTGTGTCTCACTTGGTTCCTTGCCTGTCTCTCACAGGTTCCCAAGTGCTTGCAGCCAAACCTGGCAGTCCCTTGCAAATGTCCTTAGCATATTTTGCCTCTTAGTACATGTAATCAGTCCACTGATGACTGCACATTTAATTTACTTTGAGCCTCTTAACTACATCTCAGGATAAAAAGATCAATTTATTGTCTTCATATGTTTTTTGAGCAGAGCTTTTGCAGTGCTTGGGTTTTGCTTGTAGAGAAATTCCCACAGCCATCATGAGCACCCCTGTATTCTGTGGGGAAGCTTTCTTAAGTTTCAGTGAGCTTTGAAAAGAGTTAATAAAGTTACTCTTAAAATGACAGCTAGAGGCCTTAGCTGCAACTGACAAATACTGAATAAGAGTCAAGAACTCCCCAAAAGGTTTTGAAAGAACATCAAATAGATGTGATAGACAATAGGCAAATAAACTGCCCCTTTATAAGTATAAATTTATATATTTTAAAAATTATACTTATTTTATAGAATTGGTTTCTACTATAAACACCTACAAACATGATGGAATCCAAAGCGGAGACTATTCTTCCCAGGTCCCAGGTCAGCACTTTATTTACAAAGATATTCTTCTTCACCTATTAGTCGTGAGATAGGTAACAGAGATTAGGTTAAAGACTGTTATTAAGAATTCAGGAGTTAGAAAACGAATGATGACCAGGAACTTTGAAACAGCAAGGCAGTGTATACATCCTAGGATGCCACCTTGCATGACATGCTCATGTTGTTTTTTCTGTTCCATGGGTTTTTTCTTAGTGCAAAACCCTGACTGTATTCAATTAATGAGTAACAACACAAAATTTTATTTTCTTTTCATTGTTCAGTGCAAGGCTGTCCAGATTTCATCTGGGATAGAGTTAATTTTCTTTCTAGTAGCTTTCTGTGTTTTTTGCATTCATCATGAGAATAATGTTGATAACTCAGTGATGTTTTAATTGTGAAGGAGTGCTTACCCTGAGTCAAGGATTTTCCAGTTTCCCATGCTCTTCTAGGGAGGAACTGCACAAGAAGCTGGGAGGGGGCATGGCCAGGACAGCTGACTCAAACTGGCCAAAGGGATATGCCATACCATAGAACATCATGTCCACTTTATAAACTGGAGGGGTCTGTCTAGGAAGCACTGATCACTGCTTGGGGGCAGGCTGAGCACTGTCCATTGAGTGGTGAGTAACTGGATGCACATCACTTGTTTCTCTTGGGTTTTATTTCTCTCTCTCTTTTTGTTCTCTTCCCTTTCAAGATGATGATGATGATGATGATGATATTTCAATTATTAAACTTTTCTCATCGAATCCCACAGGCTTTATTTTTCCAATCCTCCTCCTGATTCCACTGAGGGTGTGTGGGGGTGAACAAACTGCCCAGAGTTAAACCACAACAACAACCCAAGCTATCTTTCTTCTCCATGAAGCAGTGCTGTGAAAGTAGGGTTACTCACATCCTCAAGAGCTCTTTACAGTGCCTTTCATTGCAGCATGTGTGTGCTTCATTGCAATGTGTAACCTGGTTTTACAAAGCTCCTCTGAGATGTGGACTTCGTGTTTTTCCCATGTTTCAGGTTTGTAAGTGTGGTGCAGAATGACTAATGTCAAGTTGAATATCATATGTGTGCTTAGGGCTGCAAGGTCCTTGGATGCGTTCTGGAAGCTTTGGCAGGGAGAAGTCACATCTCTGGAGGCTTTCACTGGTGAATCACAACCACTTTCTACAGAGATGTTTTGAACTTCTCCATAGAAAGTTGGTAATTCAAAGGGCTGTGTCTTAACCAAAATTGGATTTTTATGATGACAGTAAAAGATAAACTTCTAGTATAGGGTTTATCCTTTTCTGAAACTTCATATGATAGCACTAAATCTTAGAAGAAACTGCATTTAAAGTAGAAAAATATGTGAAGTTCTGAGAGAGGTAGAAGTATATTCTTCATCCCCAAAACACTGGCACTACGGTTCTAGCTTATCCAAATATTTAGAAATATTCTCTGGAAAAATAAAATAAGTTAGATGGAACTTAGATGTAAAATTGCATTCCATACAGAGGAAGTATGGAAGAGCTGGGAGAAGCTGAAAATGGGGTATTGCAACAGGAAATGTGTAACCTCAGGAATGTGCTACTGGCCTCACTGCAAACTCAGAGAGCATTCAAAAAAGAGATGAAAAAGAATGTACTGTAATGCTGAAAAGAAAGGAAATCACAATAAGAACACCTAAGAAAATAATGCATTTCAAAAAATAAAGAATGTTTAACAGATAGTAATCTCATAGAATGTTGTGTGTATTTCTCTGGCCATTCTTATCCAGACTTGTGGCACCATGCAAAAATCCTTTTCTTGTTTTCCACTGCCAGCTCATCCAGAAAAAGAGCTTGCTGGTTATATAAAATGGAGGTTATCAGCAATATTGCTAATTAATGCTGTAGTTGCCAAATAAGAAGTTAAACTCTGACAAACATGACCTAATGTTACACAAATATGCTTCATCAATCACCGTTGAAAAATTACACAACAGCCAGAATTTTTTTTTTTTGGACAAGTAATATAACCTATTGGCAGTTAGTATAATTAAAGGCTAGTAAGCAGATGAAAATGTTTGGGGGTTTATAGACTTGTGCACAGAAAAAAAGAAGTATTTTAAAAATGCCACAGCTTGAACTGGTTGTTGCTTCAAATGGGAAGACTTTAGTGGGAGCCCAAGGATCTACAGGCAAATCCAGGTTCAGCATGAGGAGGTCTCAGGTCCCTGGGCACACTGAGGCTGTTTTGGATGTTCTCCGATGGAGGACAGCTGTTGCAGCTGTTGCTGGCACTGATCTCACTCCCAGCAGCCAGTGCCCATGCACTGTGGCACTAGCATGCCCCTGGGTATCTGCCTGGTCTTGTGGCATATGGGGATATCCTTTCTTTGTCCCACTGTGTCCCGCAAAATTTGAAGCTCTTGTGAAATACTGGAAATGTGGAGAGCCCTGAAGGGCTGTTCAGGAGATGGGTTTGTTTGGCCTCTTCCCTTTGAATGGGTCAGAAGGAAGTAGAGTCCACTTGCTTAATGTATTAAATGCAGAAGTTTTTGAATGACAGCTTGTAACAGGTGGAGACTGAAGAGTGCAGTGATGAATAGGGTACTTCAACAGCAACCTCAAATGAGACATTGAGCAGATTGTGTTCTTAGGTTTAGATACAAAGATTAAAGGTGGGGGGGAATCTTGTGTGAGAGAATTCCGTTTACTCATTTAATGAAGTTAAATCAAAGTTTATACCATTCTGTTTCAAAATAATGAAGTCTAATGATGAGGATGAACAAAACATTCTCATAGATTTGCTCTGAATGCTGATTCCCCACATTCAAGAGAATGGATTGACGGAGTTTTTAATGCTGTCAGAAAAGCATTTCTCACCTATTTTAGTACAGACTTGGTAAATCATTTCACAGTAATATTTATTTAAGCAGCAGAACATTAGTCAGTGACATTGAGAACTAAAGTTCCATTTCTGCTTGGAAATTTATCATTAGACCCACTAGATTCACATACCATCCCAGAAAGATAAGGAATGCTATGGAAAACTGTTACTTATTAAAAGGAAAATCAAAATATTAATATTAAATATACTGCACTGTGATGGAGGGTTTTTTAAGTACTGAGGAATGAGAACAGAACTATAAAAGCAAAACATGCTGCATGAAAAGAACATGGATGGAAGCAGTGTCAGTGATAGCTGGCTCTGAACCTTTTGTGAACCTGCTGATTTCAGTGGCCTTTGGATGAGGTCCAGACAAAAGCCACATTTCTATATGGCAGGCAAATTTGATAAAAGTACAGTCAGGTGCAGAAACAAAGAAGTATTGAGGAGCTTTGCAGAGTAGACAATGAAGCAGAAATAAACAGAATCATACAATCCAAAGGACTAGAATTTACATTCACTCACATTGAAGCTACTTGACTGATTTCCATGTAAGGAAATTTGAGCTGGAGAAAAAAGTAGAAATCAAAATTGAAAAAAGACTTCAGTATCTGGGTTATCCATCTAAGATAAGCCCTGCCAGAAAAAATGCATCTATTATATGTGGCATTTGGCCCATGCTTTGTATTTCAGTTGGATTTCACTAATCACAAATCCCCAGGTGCTTGGAACTTCTTCCTCCTTTCATGGGATCACCTGGCCAGCTCCCCATTATACTTCCAGCACAACTAAGGCCTGTGAAACTCAACATACAAATGCTTTGTCTCCTCATGAACATGAGTAAGAGCTGCTGTTTCCACTGATGTAGGACTGGGTCTCCAGTGAAAGGTTTCCCTTGCTCCTGATGAAATTGTGAAAGGCCCCTGCTAAGATGACAAGGTACCAGAAAGAAGCACACAAACGTTGAGTGTGGGTTTACCAACACAACTGCAAAGCTGCCATGCCAAACCCTTCCTACCCCTGTAGGTACTAGAGCTCTTCAGATGGCTTGGATTTTTCAGTTTTTCCCAAGATTGTTTGAATAAAATGCAATTATTCAAGTGAATGATTTCAGCAACACAAGACATGGTGAATCCCTATTTTTCATTCCAGTAAGGATGGGATTTGTCTGACGTTGTTTTCAGCTTCACTAGAAGGAGATACTCTGTCTGGGTCTTAGGGCAGCCAACAAATGGGGGTGAGGGAACTCTCACTCTCACTCTCACTCTCACTTCTTAAAAGAAGCCCAGCCATATAACTGCAACTTTGTAGGGGAAATTTGGATGAGCCTTTTATTTTCCCACCATTCTAAAGCAATAACTAGAAAGGGAGGAAGAATAATACATGATGCCTCCCTGGAACAGTGTTAATGGCTGCAAAGGCGAACCAGGTTGTGCTAGTGGCAGCAGTAAATGCCAGATTTAAGATACATTTCAATGCACAGTAATTCTTTTATATGTGTATCAGATATTTTCATGCTAATTGATTGATTCCTGAGCAGAAACAGATTATTTTGTGCTAGGTGAATTTTTTCCCACTCCAGATACCTTGCCTCTTCCTTCGAATGGACATACTGGCTGTTCTGCAAGAACAGTAGAGGCCTATGTAGGAAAATGTGAGAGCTCTTCTAATGCTGTGTTGTATTGACCCATGGATGTTTTCTTCACTTTTTGTTCCACCACTGATTTTGCTCCAGGAAACTTTCCCCAGAACAGGTCTGCAGACAAGTTTCTTTATCTCTTAGCAGATGCCCAGTGGGGTTTGTCCTACAGGATCCCAAACAGCTCTGCTGTCATGGTGCTTTGGCCAGCACACATTCCTTCTTGGTAATCCAGAATGTAGTTACGTGTGTAATTTAATCATCTTCTTGCATGCTTCTCTGCTTATCTCAAAGTCATTTTTGGGGTGTCTGATTTTCCCCATGCACCACAGAACTTGGTGGTGTATGGATTTTGGATTCTGCAGCAGAAGCCCTAATTTTAAGGCAATTTAGTCTCTTTGAGGATCCAGCAATTTATAAGTGGTGAAAAGCAAATATCCAGTATTTGCACATAGATGACAAAGAAAGACTTTGGTGATGATAATTATGGCTTCTCAAGAATGTCTCATGTTATGGAGTCAAGATTTCTTGGAATGAAGTTGTGCTCATCAATCTACTGCCTGTGAGGAACTTTCTCTGAAGAAGAGTGTGAAAAATTACTTATGTGTCTTTAGAAACAAATATGAATGGCTACAATAGACATTATTATTATGCAAAAATGAATTTTTTTCAACAATCTTTATTCCTCAGGCTTCTGCAATGATGTCTTATTTTATCTCCACCTCTAAAAGCAGTACACCATTTGTGATTCACAAGCAAACTACTTGCATAGGCTTAGAGCAGAACAATGACAATGGGAACACAGTAAAATATTATCAAGTTAGAATGGCCAAACTGCCATAATATTCTTTGTATTATACCTTAACATGTTTTAACTGAGGGGCAAATATTAAACTAGTCTAATCCAGCTTGAATAGGCACCCAGAAATAACTGCAGACTGAAACACAGCATGTGCGAAACAAACTTTACAGAAGTACCTGTGACAGAAGTTATATTTGCAAATACAACACATGTACACAAGCATCTAGAGACCAATTGCATTTATAATTACCAAATGTTACTTAAAGCATTGTTTATATTATAAAATTTGCAGCTGGGAAGAAAATGTGTTGGGCCTAACCACATCTATTTTAGCCCAGGAATACTCTAAGTTAGGTTTTGGATGAAGTTGCAGGCACTTTGAGATAAACCGGCACAAAAAACCATAAATTTAATTGCCATAGGGAAAAAAAACAGAAAAAAAGAAAGTATGCTGGATCAAAGATTGCTTTGCCCAGTCACTGATATGTTGTCTCATCTTTCTTATTTAGATATCTGTGCTTTCAGCCAGTGATCCACTCAACACCTGTCCACAAATGTTGTTCCTATCCTTTATAGTAAGTGTATTGGGGATCCTCATGTCAGGTTCTGCCATGAAATAGACTAAAAGAAATACTCCAGGGATCCCAGAGGAAGTGTCACACCTTTGTCAGTATGGATCACATATCTAAATATCTATACAAGATGGAAAAGAAATCTTAGTGGTTTTGTCCCATTAGGTATGTCATGTTTTGAGTGGGCTTAGATGCAGACACATTAAAACATGTAATTCTAGCACTACATGTTATTTTTTACAATTTTTATTAGTCCTGAATTAAATTTAGCCTGGCTTCTGTGACATGTATCTGACTGTCTGGTTTCTTGAGAACACATTTTGCTTTACTTCAGAAAGAAAAGTGAGGCTGAAAACCTTGAGGACAAAGATTTGCTCTGCAAATTAAAATTACTGGTGGTAACATTTCTATTTGTTCACCAAAGATAAAATTTAAATGTCCTATTTTGTTATTTCAGACTCTTACATGCACAATATTTGATTTAGGGTTTGTTTGGTTTTTTTTTTATTGGAGGAAGAAAGGACATATTCACAGCAGCATAATTATTTAGAATGAGGGTTTAAAGTTTTATAAGATCATTCCTGCTATTAAATTAGAAAGCATTTCACGAAGAATATAATTTTACAAATAGTTTAATAAGTGCTGAGTATGCTATAAAATTTTCTTCTGTTGCATTTAAGCATTGCACAAAGTCATGTCACAGACTTAGATGAGAGCTTTTCACTCTACCACAATGTTGTGCAATGGTTTCCACACCCATACTGGGGACTGAGACGGGGATGACAGACTGCTTTATCTTCTTCACTTCAGGAAAAGAAAAACTGGTTGACAGGGTATTCAAAGGGAGATAGAAAGAAAGAGGGAAAGAGAGAAATTTGTTTGAAAACCACCAATGTTATTGTGAAATATCAAGTTCTAATCTACATGACTCATACCAGCTACTCTCCCCAGGCTAGCCAGAAGACAAAGCACATTATAATTATGTGGGTAAGATTGGAATGCTCTGAAAGCCTATGTAAGTAGCCTATTGGGCTCCACTGAAATGCACCAAGGGCAGTAGACCTCCTAACCAAAGACCATACCTAGAGATTACAAGTGGCAAGGCTGTAGTCCAGTGAAAACATGGTGCTACTTGCAAATTGTTTCTCCCTAAAATGACTGCTCTGCTGAATGCCTGAGAAGAGTGACATCAGTAAGTGGTCACCCATGACAATTTTATTCCTTCAGCCATTTCCGATGGCTGCAACTGCAAGGAAAAAGGTTTTCTTTCCTCCCATGAAACTCCATTTGAAATGAATAGGACAGGGAAAGCTTTTCTAAAACTAGAACTATCACTCCTTGAGTAAAAAGGATAATTTCTCGATGGATTTATTCATACCAAAATTACTGTTATGGCATGGGTTCTTCAGCAAAATAATTTCCTCTTGTATGTGAGAGAATTTGGGCAAATGGGGACAAAAGGAGAGCACAAACTGCTGGTTTCACTGGCTGGACAAGATCAGCCTTTGTGATTAGTTTGTCCATGCTTTTGCTCCCCATTCCATGTTAGAATGAAAATACCACCGTATAATGTGTTTATAAAAATGTCTTCTCCATAAAAGAAAATTGTTTTTCAATAACCAATTCTCAGTGCACTGCAAGGCCACCTAGACAGTGTTAAAAAGGCAAGGTAAAAAAAGAAGAAAACAAGCAACATAAAAAAACAAGAGCAAATGTTTTCAATGTAAAAAAAAAAAATCTACTCTCTTAAACACAGTCTAGATCCAGGAAATCATGCAATAAATGTCTGCTTTCCTTTACTCATTCAAACTTTCCCATTCCTCTTCCATTTTCTCAAGGATCTTAGTATTTGCTTCATTTCCTCTAACTGTTCCGCCTTTCCCTATATCAGTCCCTGACCATCCTTGTTCCAGTCTTCAACGTGCCGAGTTCTTCTTTCCAGTTCTCTATCCCTCCCCTTTTTCATGCAACATTTTGTGCCATTTTTTCTATTCCTCCTTTGCTAGTGAGGAGCCATGAGCTAATGCCTTCTCCCTGCCAGAGAAGAAAGGAGACACAGGAGCAAATACAAAAACAAACTCCTGTGGGAAACAGGGAAAAGTAGAAGTCCCACCCAGCTATTGCCTTGTGCAGCTTCCATTGAAGCTTGCAGCTTACAAAATCTTCCTTCATTCCTCCCTTGTCCTGTACATGAGGACAAAGGGAGTAAGAGATCCCTCATGGAGGTCCCAGATCACAAAAACACCAAGAAAACGAAACATTCCCTTCTAGCAAAAGAAGAACAGATGTAGTTTTCCCTGAACCTTTAGAAATGTTGCACAGTCACATCCATTGGAGAAAATAATTCATCAGTTTTCTGTCTATTTTCAAATCACTCCATTTACTTTAATTCTTCAGATTAGATCATCACCAGGCACAGGCAGCCATCAGGAGCTCACCCTGCTGTTTCAAGTCCCAGGTTTCCCAATGAAGAACTCAGGAAAGTTACAATATCCATCTTACTTGATTTTGGTATCTTTCTTTTTCAACCTTTGCAATGATGTGAAAAAGAGCTCTTAGGGAGCTTAGATGTTTCTAGAAATTCAGTTCAAATGCCAGGCCTACCATATCTGCTGCCTTTCCCCCTTGCCTACAGCTGTTTGGTCTTCTTTGTGAGATCTAGCTGGTGTCCTAATCTACCTGTGATTTATTTTTGGCATTGTATAAGACTTGTATATTCAACTTCTGAGATTATTAAGGAATAGTGCCAATATAAAACTGAGCTCTTCTGTTTCTCAGAAATAACTGAGAATATATTACTCAAGTACAGCTTACACAGATTCATGATTATTAAGTAATTCTGGGTAATATTTTTTCTTTTGTTTTTAATTTTGGGAGTAATGCTTCTATTTTTGATTCATGCTTCTTAAATGGGGTTTCAGAGGGTTCCAGTCACTTTCAATTTACCAGGATGTTGTCTGAGGCTGAAGAACAAGCCTTTAAAACAATTCATCTTTTGGCGGGGTTTTCTTGTAGCCAACATTTGTTGGGGGATTTTTATTTCCTGAACTTGTCAGTACAGAGCTGTTGAAAGTAGCTTGATGCTGCTCCTTTGCCTCCTGACATTAATCATGGTTAATTAAGTGAGAATAAAGTTTGGGTTAATACAAACAGGCATTAATTCTTGTCATCTCCCTGCTCTCAGGAGTATACAAATTGGACAAGCAGAGAAAAACAGCATTGAAAATATAACCTAGAAAAAACATTCAATTAACATCAGGATTTGAGGTCTTGTCAGAGATCTGTTAGAATGTGTTCCCCACATTTTCCCAATAACTGCATGAAGACAAATCCCAGTGTCTGCTCAGTGAGACAAAGGATTGAGATCTACTTTACTAGCACGAGGATAAAAGCTTTTGTATCCTTGCAGATGAATGTATGCCAGGCAGTGGCAGGCAGCAAATGTGCCAGGCTCATTTTTCTAGAGAGCCTTATCAGAAATACTGACATTTTCCCTCATGCTGCTTAAATGTAGAAAACTAAACCAAATTAGGGATGGTTTTGATATTTCTTGGGTGGAAAAACTAGGTTTAGAAAGAAAGATTTAAGTAAACAGGTCTCTCTTTTTTCTTTTTATTTGGGAAAGAATAATAATTTAACAATCAACTTAAAAAATCTGAATAAATCTCACTAGGTGAAACACTGTTGTGACAACCTGTGTTGGCAGTAGTCCTGAAATGCTTCTTTCAGCTCAGTGCGGCAGTAGTTAAATACGCTTATGTATCACTCACAGCTCACTGCCTATTCTTAGAGAATTAGAAAGGAAATCTCTTTCTCAAAGGATATGAAATATAGGTACAGGACCCATACAATTAGCTCTATCTCTAAATATGTTCTTAATGTGTTCTCCTTCATGTTCTTCATGGCTTCAGTTCAACTCAATCATTTACCACCACCCAACCAATTCTCTGCTGCTCTCCTCACCTGCTATCCAGCCCTGCAACACTAGTGCCACTGGCACTACTCCTCTGAAACTTGCTGCTGTTACATCCCCATCACAGTCTCCCGTTAATCCCCATCCCATAGAGTTATTCTCACTCAGAGCACCCCTGCAGCATTTCTGCCTGCTGGAGAAGTTTTATGGCTTACAGGGCTGGCTCCTCCCAGAGGAGAAGGCAGTAGAAGTTGGGATAGGAGTTGTCTTCTCTTACCCTAAGAAAAGTGAGAAGTTTATTTGTAGTAAAAAGACATACTCAATACTTGAACTGTCTCATCAGCTCCCTTGGTTCTTCAAAAGATTATTGGAAAGTGCTTCTGTCTGTCTTTGGCCATTTCTATTCAGAAATTGCAACTGCTTTCCAGGTTTGAGATGGAGGCTGCAGCTATTGCACCTGCCGGGATCCTGGGCAGCACATTTATGCCCTCAGTCCCCAAGAGGGAGCAGAGGGCACTGCAAGGGGAGCTGTGAGCACCCACCCCGGGGGGCAGTCCTGGGATCCCTGAGGGCGTGCCAGCACTTTCACAAAGCAGGATGTGACTCCCTGCACCTCCACTGCCAAGCAGCTTGTCCTGGAGTCCCCCATGAGGGTGTGTTTGTTTTCACTCTGGATAACACCAGGTAAGCAGAAGCAGAGTGCCAGTGAGCGTCTGTTTTGTAGGTTTATGGATGACTTGTGTTGGACGAAAGTGTCTTCAAAATTAAATTATGGAAGGACATTTGCAACAAAGAAAATGTGCTCACAGCACTTCAAGTTTCTCTTAGCAAAAATTTTAATAAATCTTTTAATTTGGGCACTCTTTTGCATACTGTGCTGTACACATAAGTGTTGGCAGGTATAAAAGCAGGCTTCTGTTGCAGTCACAAGAAGAGAAGCTGAATTATTTACAAGGGGAAGATTTTTCAGTCTGGGAATCATACTCAAATGAAGAAAATTAAAAATCTTGACTACTGCACAGTCCAAAGGCTATAAACATAAGATTTCCCATCCCAAATTTTTATGTGGCTAAAGGACATCTATATTCAGCACAAAAAAATAATTCATGTACAAGTGGATGCAGGGGGACCTGCTTTTCCCTGTTTTGACTCTTTATGTGTTATATGTGGTAAATACACGATCCAACACAGAAACTAAACACAGCCTTTGAATTGTTTGTCATGGACTTATTTTTTCAGGATTCTGCTTCTTTTATGCAATGTTACTACACTTCTGTTATCTTTGTTTTTAGTTCACAGCATCACAAACCTGCTGGGTGAAACAACTCAGCTGTTTCTCTCCTCTTATTGCTGCATAAAGCACATACAACTAATAGTAATGTGGAAGGGTAAAAGGAATGTGGAAGCCAGATAGAAAGCATGCTTTTTTGTAGGTACATATATTCAACTATTACACAATATAGATTCATAAATAGCTATGTTCTTCATCTATGTCAACTCATAAAACTCTTGTTTTAAAGATGCATTAGTGTATCATAACAAAGAAATAGTAATGCATTCTTATGTCCATGTTACAGTGACACTATGGAAAAAACAGACTTTACATTCTTTCTGCAAAAAAAAAGTCATAAGGACAAGTCTCTTTTACTTCTGTTTACTGGTGTTCACTCTTCCAGAAAAAGCTTTTATTAGAAAAATAGCCTTGGTGGTCACATGCCATCCCAGAATGGGGACCTGAACTCTCCTTTACCTTTGGATAAAGAAAGAGCTGCAGTTGCCTCAGCTTTCAGAGCTGGATTGCACGGAGGACCCACATTTAGATTCATGTGGTACAGTTTTCTTTCTCATGGTAAGCAACTAGCAGAAAAGAAATTTGTTTCCCCATTTCTAATACTGTACAGCAGCTCTGCACTTACTTCTGCTAAACTTTCCTCTAGCACAGGAACTGAGTTCTTAAAGAAATCAAAAGCATCTGTCCCTTCACTGAAACACTGAGTGGGGAGAAAACCACTGCAGAATAAGAAAACACAGCTCATTTTGGTTTCTTTTTTTACCTTCTAGACACTGAACCTGAGACAGAGATCACAACACTGGTTGTGCTCCTTGAAAAACTTGATTAAGAGGTGGACAAATTATGCCAAGGAGATCCTCCAAGAATTATTTCCATAAAGGCAACACCATCTCACCTGGTAAAAACTATTTTTCATCTGTTAAAAGTCAAAGGAGGAATTTAAGAAAGACAGAATTAAAATTTGCATAATTTTCTTCCTTGTGTTCTCTCATATCCACTTTCAGCCAAGATTATTAGCGCTTATGAGGAAGCTTTGCCTTAAAAATATTACAAAAAATCAATTATGGCTGCTAGCTTTAAATAAAGAGGCGACACTTGGGAGCAATCTGGATTGCTTGATAAGCTGTGTTCATTTGAACCATGTGCACTTGAATACGGTTAACATAATGTCATTAACCTTGACATAAGAATGTAGGTTACTGTTACAGAAGGGTGATTGTATTTTGGAAATCAATAACTACATTAAGGACTTAAGGGTCATCAGTACCGGGGAGCTAATCATGCTTTCCTAATGCAAGGCTGATCCTGATTTCACCATGCATTTGTGCAGAATGTGAAATTAACTCTTTCAGTTACTAGCGTCTAGCTGAATAAGTAGAAACTCCAACTGGAAGGCAGAAATGAATAAGAACGTTTTGAAACAGTATATTGCTTTAAAAAATAATAACTTTTTAAAGTCAACTGCCTTTGCCTGGCCTCCCAGAATCATGCAGTCATGTCAGAATTGCAGCTTGCATTAAGAGGTAAATAACCCTCCACCACATAGTGCTGCCTAGTTCTGATTGGTAGGGAAAAAAATCTGAAGACATAAACCTTGTTTTTATTTCATTAAATCTCATCATGCTTGGACCTGCCATGCTTCCTATACACCAAATTGAGATAAAAAAACAATTTTCATTTTAGAAAATACAAAAAGAAGGACTAGCTAAAATTAAGACAGTTTTTAATACGAAGGTACAATTTTGTTACCTCCCTTTGTTAAAGGGAGTTTCAATCTTCAGTCTGTGCTTGAGAAATGAAGACTAGTGCAGCAAACAGGCTGAGTTGATTTGGCTTATGTATGTCTGCAGATGGTGAGTAAAATGGGGTAGTCCCACCTAACTCTAAAGTTTTGGGGCTGGCCATCTTTGGTTTCTTGGCTCCAGACAGTAGCATGACAGAAGTTCATTATCTGTGTTAGCTGGTAATTAGTCAGTTTTGCCAGCTGTCAGCTATAGCTGTGTCTCTCCCAAATCTTGTAACTTGGAAGGTTTTTTTGTGCATCAAACCACTAGAGCCAGCTGGTGTTTCTAAAACACAGAGATCAAGACCTGCCTTAGAGGACCATTAAAAAATAGACACATTTGGGGCCAGAACTTCTGAGCTGTTTCTTTGTGCTGAACCAAGTCCTCAAGTACTCACAACACTTAGTCCTGGCATGGAATGACACCCGCTTACAGCAGCTTTATTCCCTCTAAGGAAAAATCTGGGTGACAAGCACAGACTTTTCCCAGTCAGCTTTGCCTTCTTTCCAAGTCATAGCCTTGCAGCCAGCAATGTGTGCTGGCTCTTCCTGGACATCAGAGCTCCTCTCTGCAAAGTCCTCTCCCCTGGGGTAACCATGCCACCTTTGCACCTCTCTCCTCAAGCAACAGTTGAGCTAAAGCCCTGTGATTTGAAAAAAAAGAAATTCAGGGTGCCCAGCATCAGGCACACTCTTTCCCAAAAGGAAGATTCTTCCTGTACTTCATATCTCCTTCTGGTCCTCCTAGAGGTTGTCTAGGTGGGTAACTAGAACCTACTGCTTCCTTGTGCCTCCAAACTACTTGACTCTTCCTTTGGCTTTTTTACCAGAAAGAAGCATTTGCAAGGCTTACAGTGTTCCTGGCATCCCTCAGCTTTGACCAAAAGGCCTTTTTTTCCCCAGAAGTCCTTACCAGTACTCTTCTGTCTTTAACTCTCTATTTCTGTGCCAGGATAGCTTGCAGGAATGGGGCTTATATGAGGATATAATCGCTTGGGAAAGGAATGTAATTAAAAGCAACATACAAAGCAGTTTAAAAAAATCTTCTGAGGATGCTCGGCTGGCACAGTGAGAATCTTGCTGAGAATATTTAATTGTTTGCATTATTAAGTGCAGACAGGTTGGTTTGAATTCAAAACAAACATGTTAATTAAATACAAAAACCTATGTCAGTACAACATTTTAGCTAGAGAATTTTAAAAATGAAAATGTAGGAAACACAACTATTCAGGCTTTCAAAAAATGGGAAAGACTTACTGGATTAACCAGATAATTTTTAAAAAAAGCAACAAAACCAGTCCTAAAGTTTTATATCAGCTACTCAATATGGAACCAGATGAAACACTGATGCAGCTGCCTTGATTGTTAATATTTTTTTATTCCTGTTTTTCCAGTTAAAAGTGCAGTAGAACATATTGCATCTGATGATATCAAGTGCATGTCATAAGACATGACACTTGACAGATGAATTTACATTTATTACATGCTCTCTTCTACACATCCTGTCTTACCATTTCACTTTTGAAGTGTTAGCACATTGACATACTAATTTAGGTTTTTAGTTTCTTTTCAGAGAATAAATGTATTTGTTTTCAGGTTTGATGGAAATTTTTGATAGAAATACTGTCAAATATAAGATAGACTTGTGTGAGGTAATGCCCAAACTGATCAGGAAAAGTCAAAGCTAATATTTTTTTAATTAACAGAGAAGGAAATCCAGACTTCCTCTGGAAGACACTACATAGCTTTATTTAGTATGTCTCTTCAGTGGATATTAACAAATTAACTTATTCTTACCTGAGAGAAGTAGGAAGCATTTAGCCCTGTTTGAGAAATGGGAAACCTAAGTAGGGAGACTGTTTGACTATCATAAATCCAAAGGAGACTTCTTCATTATTAGCTGCTAGAAGCTCTGTATTTCTCACCACCTGCTCAAACCTATAGACAGAATAATGCCATCCACTTCAAAGAAAATACTTAATATTTTATTCTCTAGAATGGAGTATCATTAAAAGGTGTATTTCCCCCCAAACTGACCAGTTCCTCTTTTGGAGCCCTTTCCTGAGCTCCCATATTTATTTCCATTATACCCTTACTGCATTCAGACACTGCTTAAGCCAAGTCTCAGCACAAATCAATTTTTCCCTTTTGTCAAAACTAGTCTGGAGAGGAGGGAATGGAGGGTGCTTGGATGACAATGTTGACACTTGAGCTGCTGTGGAGAATCATAAACATGAAGCTCTAATACGTAATCTCTGCTGACAGGTTAGAAATCAAAGCTCATTAGCACAGAGGGAAGACGAGCATTTTAATGCCTCTGGATTCCATCCACTGCTATTAACACCACATACAGCATATTGTTTACCTGAAGCCATAAATCACAGTAAAAAGTGTCATATTATACACAGATCCTGAAACCACAATAAAGAAAATGAGAAATGGCTTAGAAAAACTAGGGAATACCACATTTTTTCATATGACCAACTGGAAACTAAACCTAGCACTGAAAATACTTTAAAGCTTTGTAAGATGGATGGTCCTCATAAATATGTCTGAAGGCCACCATTTACCTGAATAAATTGCATTGCTGTAATGCCTGTAGGTCCAAGCCTACCAAGGCAAGCAAGCAAGAGTAAGATAATGGTACTCCTGAAGTGGATATGTGAACTTACGTGCTTTAGTCTCCCTGGAATTTGATATAATTTTTGGTAGAAGTCTTACTGAACTTTTTAAAGGGAGAATGAGTGACCCTTAAGCTCAAAGGACATCAAGAGCCAAATTTGAACCTGAATGTGACATGCAGGTGCAGATTAAACTAGTGATTATTAAAGTAGTGATTATTTGTGAGTATTTCTATTTACTGGTGGTGGACCCCAGGAAGGGGAGTTGTTAGACTGTTGTTACTGTTTAAACTCATCATCAAATCCACTGCGTTTGATTTTTTATTTTAACCACCTGATGCACTGCAGTAGGAGGCAGACCTCTTTACAAGTCCTGTGCCCTGTTTGACACCTTCCTGTGCAGACTGTCACTTACTTGGTCTCTCTTCCTTGCTGTTTAGGGCATTAGGTGTGCAGACCAACTAGCTGAGAGAGAGCTCCGAATTGGGACAGAAAAGTGCTGCAAAGGGAAAGCGTAGTTCTGATATATTTTGCAGCCTAAGTGCTGAAATGTGTTTTCAGATAGCAGCATCAGTGAAGTGCTGCAGTGGCCTGTGGCAACATTGAAGATGCACATGGCATCCTGATGGCCAGCACTCTGCTCAAGCATGCAAAGGAGGCTCAGGAAGCACCACCAACCTGCAGCCTCTGCAGATGATATTCTGAAAATGTTTCTTCTGCTACCCAGATGCATCACCGTGCACTTGCTTCTCCCTTCTGCCTGAGGAAGGAGAAAAGGAGGATGGTAGGATGGTGCATGACCCCATAAATTCCACATAAGCTACATCACCCTCCCCAAAAAGATTTCTAATAGCCCGTCAGAAACAGTTCAGAAGTCAGCCCAGGACAGCTTTGGTTTTCCCAAGGGACAAATGGACCTTATGCCAACCCCCTCTTTATCAGACTCACGTCTGTCCTGGCCTGGCCTGTCTGTCAGACCCGATCTGAGTGAATCCACATCTCAGGAGGGATTGTGAAGTGTTGCAGCTCTACATGGAATATTTCTCATCATCTGGGCTTGGCTGGCCATGGAGGAGAGCACCAGGTCTCTCTTTGGGAGCTAGTTGTTGTAGTAGGATATAGGCTTGGCACTGGCCATATATGAAGAGTGGCTCTTTCCTCTAATTACCATTTTGAGCTGTGGGCCAGGAGAAGTGAGGTCTTGCTGCCAGTTCCTTTGTGTGCAGCTCCTGCACAGAGCAGCCATCTGGTGCCTGCCTGCTCCCTGGTGATGGAAGGAGATTCCTCTGAGAGGAGTCCCACTGCCTGCCTCTTGGCTGGGGGGTGACTAAAGAACAGCAGTTTAATCCCCAGCCCACCTTGGGACCCTATGGGATCAGGCTCTTTATCACTTGCTATTTTCCTGCTCCATGAGTCTCATGTTCCTGTCAGCAGGGGCTGGGGTCTGACTGGATCGTGGGATATGGTCCCTTCTCTGTGCCTCCTCTTGAGGATGTTTTGCTGCCTAGTGGTTAAAAAGAAGCATTATAATCCCTTAGGACACAGAGATTATCCAAATACTCTTTCTAAGAGAGGCTGCAGATCAGATCCTATCTGAGGAAGAAGCTGATACCATCAGCAGCCTTAGCACTTCTGCTCCCATAGGAGACCATTAACCCTGTCATGAACCTGAAGGTCTCCACATTCCATGGGCAGAGTAACAGAACACAGCCCTGAAGTAGGTGCTTCAGGGCCAAATGGTGGCAGAAATTCAATACTCCTATGTCTATCATGTCCTGATGGTTGCTCTGTCCTGATCCCTGCTTGATGTGTAAATCTTTCTGGATCAAGGTGTAAAGGCAGAAATCTTTGCTCAAGTAGGAAATCTGTCTTGCTTAGGTGGTCTAGATTTTCCTGCCAGATAACTCTTTCTGCCTGCTGTAGCTGTCTGCTTCATGTGTTGCAATCTCTGTCTTGCCCTTAGGCACCAGCAGAAGAAAAATAATAATCAAGTTTTATATCAACAACTGGTTTGAAACAAACATATTTCTAACACGCCATTATTTCTTGTCAGGTAGAGAAGAAAAACCTATAGCACAGCAGTGAGAACAAGCCTCACAAATGCGTCTGCATTTTTTCATGTTCCACAGGTATGCATCCAGTTAGAAACAGGATGTGTAGCAGAATAAGGGTGGCAAAAATGTGACCTTCATGCATGCTCTGAAGTGGTCTTTTTCCCACTTCTCTTGTATTTTAATATATCACCCAAAACACTCAATTACACATCTGAATTTCCTCAGCTTGTCAACAGAAATTTAAGAATTTGGCTCTTTTACTAGAAGGGTATGGCTGCAGCTAAAGGAGAGCAAGATTCTTGCCATAGTTTTCTAATCAAGTGTTCTCTGTGGGCAAGTATTTCCTGTCCCACCTCAAGTATCTCTGAGGAAAGACACATGCTGTCCCACGCTCCAGAGTCATCAATTATCTGAGCACTACCAGCAGCATTACTAAGATGGAAGAGAGCAGCTTCCCACAGATATGCTTCTCATTTGATTCTCATGTAAAAATAATTTTCAATTAGCCAAGCAAATATATGCTGCAGGGAGCACGTGAAGGCTGCTGGCCACAGATTCTGGGTGGATTACTCTGCATATGTGGAGGGGACTCAGCATAGGCCTGCTAGGGGGCTGTCATGGCATCAAAGTGTGATTAATTAATCATTTTTTAAAACCAGTGGCACATTGTGAATGGCCTTCCTTCACTTCTCTTTGACTCTCTAGCCTCAGTGACCACATCATTTACAGCTGTAGAACCAAAGATCATATGATTGAGTGTGGACAGCCTGTGGCACAAGTCCATTGCAAAGGTTTAGTCATGCTACTGTGCCACATTGTACAGCCTTTACAGCATCTTTTACAGCTGAATGATCACAGAAGGAGATTATACACTTGTCTTTGTGTATTTCTGGAATCTGAATGAACCTGTGACAGCTGCAACTGAACAAATTATTCCTCTGCATTACGGAGAAGGTGGTGGCCAAAGTCCCTACAGCATCCTTTGCTTCCCTCCCTGCCTTCTGCAATCATCGTTTTGTAGTAGCCACCACAGGGTCTAGCATTTCTTTTCTTTCTCTGTCACTCTTTGGGTAGGCAACCTGTTCTCTCTGTCAGTAATACTAATGTACCAGAGAGACTAGATTGCCCCAGGTTTACCAAAATCCATGTGTAAGAAACCACAAGATTTCTTAGCTGATCCACAGGTCTGAATCTGCTGTGACACTTTTGTGGGCACATATAATGAAGCCAAAAGCAGAGATCAACCTGTCTTGACCTGTTTGCTGCCTTTAGGACTTTCTCAGAAGCCCTGAAGTTTTGCCTGAAGTAACCCAAAACTGCCTCTTACATTGCCATACTCGTTCTGTGGGGCTCACAGCAGTTATCTGGCAAAAACTAACTCCAGACATTTCCAACAACAAATTAAATAAAATAAAACAAGTACCAACAATCAAAGATGCATGGATTCTGTGGGCAAAACCCATAACAATTTATTGGCTGTTTACATTCCTTTAAAAAACTCACCACTTATTCTACAGATGTGTTTTGACAGCAGCATTTTGGGCAGCAGCCAAGTAAGGATAAACACAGAGAGCCTGTGGTTATAGGGGAAGCACAAAAAATGGAGGAAGGAAAGAAAAAAACACACATGCACATAGAAAACCCAGAGGATTTTACAAGTAGATCAGGAAATGGAGAGAGTATTTAGAAAAAAGTCTGTAGTCACTGAGCATCGGGAATGACTTTTCTGAGAGGAGCTATCACAGCACCAGGACATGAAAGGTATGACTAGCCAGTGGGCAGGCAAGTGTGACCTCTGCTGTCCACACTGACCTGACACGAAAGCACAGGCAAGTGCTACAGGGCTGTGTTAGCATAGCACTGTGCTCATAGTTAGAGGCAGCTGTGAGGAGAGCTGGTTTTTGTCTGACCGGCCTGAGGATAGTGGGAATGCTGGGTTTGTCTCCATCAGTGTCTATGGGCCTGGCTAAAATAGCTTGGCTGAGCCACGGACTCCTTACGAGTCATGCTGGTTGGTGAATTGGATGAATTGATTAAAGACTAAGATCTCCCAGAATATAATTATTTCGCTATCAGTTAGAGGGAAAGTGTATTTGGACTTTCAAGGTTCTGAAAAATGTCACAATTTCTTCAAAAGGAAAGCTTTGACCATGCCCTTTTCCGACAGCCATTTTCTTCTTTTCCACTACTTTAACTTCCTCCTGTCTCAGTTTTACTGCAAAATCCTTGACCTAGGGCTTCTCTCCATCCTGGCTCTTGTGAACATTTTTTTCCCAAAACTAATCTCCAGGTTTTTCTCTGACACCTGTTCTGTTTGCCTTTGAAAAAGTTCCCAAATCCAAGCCCTTTCCCTTCTCACTTTTCCAAGGATCTCCTTTAGAAACTTCTGCAAAAAAGTGATGGTTTCAGAGTAGTTAGCTAGCACCCAAAAGTGTCTGAACAGATACCGAAAATCAAGATTTAATATGTGTATGCAGATCTGATATCTGAAAATACCCACCAGTATCACAGAACAGCCAGGTGAAGATATGTCTAGAAGAGAAACCAAAAGCTAGGATGATGTGTAAGTAGCTTAAATTTCAGAAGGACCAAGCACTCAGTAAATTCCTCTAAGACCAAGAGAATTATTGTCTGATTGTGGCTGTATTTGATACAAACTCCAGTAAAACAGACAGACACAAAAAAGGCAAGATTACACTGGTTTTGAATGTGAAAGCTGATTAAATGTATTTTCCTCAGCCACTATTTGATGTTACTTGTCACTGTATCTACTGATTACTTATTCCTTCTGCATATCATGCTTGTGTTTCCATGCTAAAGCACCCAGTGTTATTCAAATAGCCCGGATGCTGAAACACGAGCCTGTTGCATTTTGTTGGCCAGCTTTCCCTTCTGTGGAAGGGAAAACAATGGACAGTCTCCACCTTTTAGAAATAATTCCCACACTTTTATTTAAGACTTTCAGGCCCTTATCTATGAGGAATAATAATTCTAATTCCTTTCATTACTGAACTGTTGTGGGTTGAAATCCATTACACATGATGAAGTGGTCCCATACCATTGTAAAACACTAACGACAAACGCTCAGCTCATTACCAAGTTACATAAGTTAAAAGTCACCAACCTGGTTTACCAAACCTACTTATCTGATTACTACAATCTGATGAAGATACAAATTAAACCCAAAATATGTTGCTTCTGGATATCTTAAGATCAGTGACTGATGTTACCTAGAGACCACATACCACTCCTGGTTGCTCATTAGGATGTGCTGTGGAGTGGACTGCGACACGATGAGCTGCTGCTGGCAAAGGTTTACAGTCCCTGTGGTCTAAGCTATAAATTCAGCTCTGGTCTCACACTCCTGAGCTTTGCTTTTCTTCAAACCTTCTACCTCAGGAATGTTCCCTCTGCCACCACCCTTCCCTGCCCAGCGTGTGGCTGGTGCTCTGTTCTCTTGCTGGGAGTCGATGGGGCAGGCTCTGGTTAGATGCTACAAAGGCCTTGACTGTCCTCTTTTTCTTGAGACCAGAACTGGAACATACCTCTTGCTGTTCACAAGAACATAATTACTGGTGAGTCTAATCTTGCTGGCTTATCCCCCTCTAGCTGCATATCAGCTCAGAGTACAACACCTAATGGAAATCCAGTATTTCCACAGTCCTCAGCACTGTACCTCAAGCATAAGTAGGAGGTGTGCAGGGTGTGAGGAATGTATTAAAAGCACATATATTTGAATGCCTAAATGCCTGCATTTGCCAGCCTTGCCTCCTCGGCCTCCCTTGATAGTCAGTGCAGACAGAGCGTCTCCCCCAGTGGGCAAGTCAGAGCCTATATCCAAGGCTCCTCTCTGAGTCACCCCCAGAGGTGTTACCCTCATCCCCTGACTCTGAAGCAGGAGAGGAAGACTTATTTCTCTGTGTAGGAATCACAGTTCAGTGCATAAGCCTATCTATGTTACTGTTCTCCATCTTCCCTGGATATTTTCTATTTTAGTTTTGAAGGGAATAAAAAATAGTGAAAGAACTGCAAGTATTACAAGCACTTGAACTAAATCCAGACTAGAGATAATAGACTGTTGCCACATTGGCTTAATGGAGAAACAAGCTCTGGCCAGGAATGTGTGACAGAAATGTCTAAGTCTGAAAGATGGATTGGGATGATACACAGTAAAGCCAAACTTCCTGACTTCCAATGAATCCTACAGCATGTGTAGGCCCATAAGCAAGTGCTCCATAAATGGGAGGAAACTGGTTGTTTTCCAGTGCATCCTCAACTCTATGTAAACCAGGAGGTGAGCGACTAAAGAAAGATGCAAAATGAGATACCAGATAGTTCTTTCATCCAGTTTTAAATATATGAATATATAAATCAATGTGTGTGTTTATGTGTCTGGCTCTAATTAATAAGCACCCGTCCTATGCCTCAGGCTTCCTGACAAGCATCAGAATTAATAATTTAATACATGGAAGAATGATAATCTTGTGGTTAAGTAATTTGAAAGTTGGATCCGTTCTTGGCTCTGCCATAGATCTCCTGTGTGACTGTGGGCAAGTCACTTAATCTCCTTGGCCAAGCACCTCAAAGGTATGTAGGTGCCTGATCCCACCAGTTAGGCGCCACTGCTATCTTCAAAAAAGCATTGCTTAGCTGTTCGTTTAGTTGGTAGGTGTCTGATTTCTCTCAGTAGGCATAAACAGGGTTTGATGACATCATCCTACAAGTTAATGAGCCACTTTGAGGCCTTACTCAATTTTAAACTCCTGGGTCTCCACTGTGTCACAGCTGGAAAAGCTGGCTTTTAGCTCATGGGACCCCACGTGGAGGTGCAGAGGATGTGCCTGCCTAGCTGAAGAGAAGCAAGCAATTTTGGCTGGAGAAAGCACTGCCTTTTTGCAAGGACTTTGGCTGCTAGAAGCCCTTTCTCAGCTGGGAAGGCATTTTCCCATCCATCCCATGTCTGGACCTCTGCACATTCAGTTAGGTAGCAGGTAATCTCAGTACAGGGATCTGTGCCTCACAGAAAGGGAGCAGCCATGTCTGGGCAGTGTCAGCCTTCCCACAGCAGCCCAGCAGTGCCTGAAGGCTGTGTCTCTTGACTCACTGTCTCCTCTTTGCTGTGAGCATCCATTGACCTCCCTTTGCCTTTCTCCTAGTGCTGCTGGCTTTCCAAGGGGAAAGTTGATGCTCATCACTACTGCAAGTCCCCCCAACAATAGCAGTGGTCAGTGGCCTGCTGAGTGCCCAGGGGAGTTGGAGTTGTGATCTGAAACTCAGAGCAATTTAAAAAAACATCCACCAAACATATTTGCCCTTGTGACAGACTGGGGGGACATTGACCAATGCCACAACAGGAAAAATCATGCATTCCTCCCATTTCCAGCTATTGTCTGAGGGTGGTGTGTAAAGCATCTTGGCATTCACTGCCCACAGCTGTTGCTCAGAGGCCCCTGCCCATCTTTGCAGAAGGACCTGGAAACCTGAGCAGACCCAAG
The DNA here is from genome assembly GCA_013397075.1 of Rhabdornis inornatus. NCBI lineage: Eukaryota > Metazoa > Chordata > Aves > Passeriformes > Rhabdornithidae > Rhabdornis > Rhabdornis inornatus. Next base: position 143,954 of record VWZS01009069.1, read on the forward strand.
TAAATCCCAGTGTGCTGTGCAAAGGGGACAACCATAGGGAACTACTTCCACATTTTGCTCTACTTTTCCATATTCCTTTGGAAGAAGAATGTTTTTAGACTCGGGAGTTTGACTTTGAGGACTGGATTTAAACAAGTCAGTCATGTTGTTCAGGTCTTTAGCATACCTTCTAAGCTCAGCCAGTTGTACTTGATCCAAAGAAAGAATAAGGAGAAAAATTTTACACGGAGGAAAGAAGTAAACAGAATATACAGCACTGCAATGAATTTAGTGGTTTAAGAAATTATTCCAGCTAAAATTTCACTTACTCTGTTAGCTCTTTTAAGATATTGCAAACCAATCAAAATTATATAGAAAATTAGATTTTCCATGTGCTTTAATGGTTTCCATAAGAATGTGTAGCTGCTAAATTTCATTAACTATACATGAAAAAGTCAAAGATGTCTGAGCACAACTGAAAAGCACTGAGCTACCAAGTAAGGAGATTTCCAGCTGATGAAAACTATTCCCTGAGGTCAGTGTATTTGTGGATGTGCAGGGCTGTCTCTAGTGCATATACTTGGAGGGTAGCAGCTTCAGTGGAGGGAAAAGCAGGCTCTAGTGATTATTTCTGCTTGTGCTGAAAACAGAGCTTTCTTTTTGTCTCTTTTACTGGCAAAGCCCAATGGAGTGAGCCTGCTTGCTGCTGCTACCCATAAGGAAGAGTTCCCAGCATGGGGGGATGAAGACCTTCCCCAGGAAAACTTTGCCTGTCATTCCCTGGACAAATGCCAAGCAAACCCCATTCTCTCCCAGTAACAATAGCAACTTGATGCTTCAGTCTTGTTTTGTTCCCTGTTGTGCAGTTGTAGCTTCTCCCTTCCTACAGAAGTTTACCCAGGGAGGTATAGAAGAATCACACAACAAATCTGAGCTGTGGCCAGGAGGGCAAAGGCTGCCCCAGCCTTGCAGGTGAGGCTCTGCGAGATGTCAGCTGTGATCACAACTCCCCTGGCTCTTGGGTAGATTCAATCAAAGTGAGTTCATTACGAAGTTAAATAGACCAGGGCTTGACAAACGAACTCCCCTGATACACATTACAGGAGAGAAGCTAGGTTCAAGGTTTCTTCTGTGCCTCCATGTTGTCAAGGAGTGTAGCATGGCAAAAATGAAAATTCAGGAGCTCCTTTGTGACTTTTAAAGTTACCCAGAAAGTGCTTGGGGTGCACAACCAAAACAAACCAAACCACAAAAAAACCCCAGCCAAAAAAACAACAACAACAAAAAAAAAACAAACAAGAACAAAAACGAAAACAAACAAAAAAAAAGAGGCAGGGGATTCATAAAAATATCACAACATTTAGAAAATAAATATTGTAGAGAGGAAAGCAATTCTTCTATACCTCCACTGTATGCATCATCCAGAAGCGATCTCAGTCCCAGCCTGCTGTCATTATAGTCAGCAACTATCACAAATGCCTTTAGTCAGGATCACATCTTGTGTTGTTTTTCTGGGAAGGTTTTTTTTAAATGGATAATGTGATGAATAGAGTAAAAAATGTGCTAGTTAACGCTTTTCCCCTTCAGTCCTATCATTATAAAGGTCGATTTTTTTTTTTTTGACAGTTGACCCAGCATACAGGCATTGACTAAATAAATAGTGGATGGAAGTTTAGCCAATAAATTAATCAACCTGTAGGTGGAACAGTGGTCACAAAATGTGGTGGAAAGGCTCCCATGACAGCTCTTACACTACCCTGGGCCAAAGGGAAGGTTTTTCCTCTTATTGACTGGTAGAAATCAACTGTTTTCTTATGGCTCTGAGCCACCTGGTCTAGTGGAAAGTGTCCCTGTCCATGAAAGGGGGCTGAACTAGGTGATCTTTAAGGTCACTTCCAACGCAAGCCATTCTATGATTCTGTGATCATGATTTATTGTTTAAAGACTATATAGCCATTGCTTTCCATGCTGTGTTTTACAGGCACATAAGCACAAAACACTTTGTGAGCTAGTCATTATTATACCTAATGATAAGCATTTAGAAATAGTTTATTAACATCTGGCAGTCATCAGCTTGTAATGAGAGTTAATTTTAATACATCCATTACAGAAAATTACTTTTTGATGCTTAATGGACACAAACATTAGCATCCATAATTGAAGGATTTTTTTAAACATCTTTCTACATATTTTCCTTATTTTCCTTTTTTTTTTTTGTGTTACTTCTTACTTCTGGTTGAGCACACACTTTGTGAAGGAAAGTAATGGAGGTTTCCTGTTATAAGCCAAAGTAAAAAATTATATTTTAAATGGGTATTGTCAAAAAACCACATAATGCTTTTTCATGTGTCCTTAATGAAGTGTACATAGCTTTATCTAGATTTTGCTTGCAGTTGTAGTAGAGAGAAGCAAGAAGCAATATTATTATACATTTGGTATAGCTACTATTTTATTCCTTTACACAGTTCATTCAGTGGTTTGGGTACACAATTAACTTACAGGTCCTGTCAATATCTACTCATGGGATGAAGAGCTGCAAGAGATAATTTTTTTTTTTCATATTTATCCCAAAAAGTCAGAGAACACTAGGCCAGTGAAAAACTATTATTTAGTAAATCAGGAATATGGAAATCAGAAAAGACACCACCACTCTCTACAAATAAACATGGAAAGGGAAAAAGCTTAAAACAATGATCACATATTTGTAATTTTAGAGAAGGATCTACTAGATGCAAGATCTTGTATTTTTACAAATGTTCTTTCTAATGAGATTTTTTTCATCCTGTGTTTACTTGCATTTTTAAAGGTCAGAAATGGAGCTGACTTCCCTGGAGTTTGATTTTGTGTACTAATTCTCAATAGACATCACAGCTTTTGGCATAATATCAACATTATCGTGGTTTATATGCAATTATTCTCACAGTAGGTTCTAGTTCATTAATTTTTGAGAAGCTAATACTGCCAACAAGACTTTGCTTTTTTAATGCTATCATTAGAAATAATCTTTTTACTTTTCAGTTTGTTATTTCTCCAGTGGTGTATTCCACAGCAGTAACTCTAATTTCAGTTGCCCTGAGGTTCATCTGTGCTAGGATGGTACAAACTCAATTTCTCTTGAGCAGATGTCCCACAGGATTTTCTTTTTGGTATAATAAGGTTCAAGTATTTCACTGATAACCTAAATTTTTGAGCATTTCAAGATCATGAAGCAAAAAAACAAAATAAAACAAACAACTCACCCAAAACACATATATTGGTTGCCTTCCTCAAGGCAGAGAGTCTCCCTCAGTTTCCTTTATAGCCCTAGGAGGTAGCCAGCCACCCAGGTGTTTCAACCTATCTTCAGCAATGAGGACAGCTGAGGTGAGCTCTGCTTGCCACAGGCAGAGGTGAGGGTGATCAGCCTGTCCCAGGGCTAAATGGCTCACTGAAGCTTGCCTGTCTAGCTCCCCAGACATAGTGCTGGTCATGGAGGTACCTGAGCTGGCGTGGAGTAAGTTATCCATGGGATATAAATAATTTATTGATGAAAGCACCTTGTCATTCAACACCAAGCCAAACTTACGTATATTCCCCCCTTCTGCTACATTGTATGTTAGAATAAATGCTGGCATCCAAACATCTATCATGTTCATTATGAAACTAGATTAGAAATTGCATGTTGGTCATTGGGTAATGCATAACACTAGTGGTTTTGTTTAGTTTTCAGAGCACGTGGCTTCAAGTTCAGTAAGATGTCCATGACACTGATTTCAAGTCTTTTAAAATCACTGCAATATATCCTTGGTCCTCCAAATCTGATTAAGAGCTTTGGGAAGAAGCCTATGGAGGGCTTGATGGAGTAAAAGTCATGCTGGTTTTACCTAAGTCTTCATTGTACCAGAACTGTCCGTAAAACTGAGTGCTTGCAAAACCTCTTGGACACCTGGATAGTCATGAAGGGATTTTTCCTTGTTTCAGAGCTTAACTAGTGGTAATATTCCCTAGTGAGAGCTCTTTATTTTCAGTGTTCAAGTTCCTATTCGGTTTTTCTTTTGAGAGAAGAAAGAGGAGAAGGAAAAAGGGGAAGGCAAACAAGGACAAGGGGAGATAGAAAGACAAGACAAGACAAGACAGAAAGGAAGAAAGGAAGAAAGGAAGAAAGAAAGAAAGAAAGAAAGGAAGGAAGAAAGAAAGAAAGAAAGAAAGGAAGGAAGGAAAGTATTTTGATCATGAAAATATCCTTTTTTGTTTATGTTTGCTGAAAGGCTGAGTGCTGGGAGAGCACTGGCCAGAAGCCACCAGGTTATCAAATTACAACAAGGGCATCCTGGAAGATGCCAAGTAGGGAAATAAACTGTATTAACTAAGTTCATGCCCCCTGTGCTCCTGACAGAGTGAAGGCTTCTAGCTTTCTCAGTACCGATTAGAAAAAGACCAAGCCAGTGATTATGCTGTTTATACATTTTAAAAATCCAGTATTCCTACCTCGTGGAATCAATAAACCCCAAAGCAGCAGGTTCTTTTGTTGTATGCCAACACACAGTTACTAACAATGAAAATTAATGCTATTTTCTAGGTCATTTGTATTGGCACATTTGGCTCAGTCTTGAGTATTTGAATTATCAATTCCTCCATTATTTACATAGAATTGTTTTGCCCTCTTCTCCTGTACTGCTGTCTAACTCATCACCTCTGCAGCATCACAGAAGTCAGTGCTGTAGGTTGATGATAGAAAAACCCAGCAGAGTCATTCTGTGTGCACTTGCTTGGCTCTTGGAACATAAAGTTTAACCTGTTTGCATAAAAGCTGCCACAAAAAACTGCAGAGTGCCTCTCTGTTGCTTTGGGCTTTTTTTGCTTGAGGTATTATTTTTGTCAGATTATGTTACAATCCCAGTGCATGCTTTAACCTACTTGCAAAAGGCTCACATGTATAAATACACCCACCCCCTGTAGACCCTTTTGTGTCACTCCATCATGAGCATTTTACTAGGGATAAATCAGGTACTGAAGCTGGCTGAAGGGTCTTGTGATTTGACGCCAGAGGAAACATCGTCTTGGCTTCGGCACACACGTCAGAAGCCTGCAATAGTACTTTGATGCTCTGTCAGAGCAGGCTCAGAGGAGCATCGTGGAGAACTGGCTGATTTTCAGCAGCTCTTTGAGCTGCAGGTAGATCCATAGGGAATCTGATATGCATTATTGTGTCAGAGTACAGTTAAATAGGGATCCATAATTAACTGCTTCAGCCCTGTCACAGAGATCTGACAGATGCATATTTCTCAGTATCTATAGCTAAAAACTTTCTGGGCAGAGAAAACAATGCATGACTTCATGAATATTATTGGCTTGTCATCGACTCACAAGACAAATAATAGCAGTTTAATGTTGAAGCGCAAAAAGGGGGGTCAGCAAAAGTATCATCACAGAGAGTCTTTCCCTAAAGCCCTGTGCATGTCTCCACTCCCTTTTGAATTGCAGATAGAGATAAATTAGAAGCAATGATTGAGCTTTTGTGGAACCCACAGTAATCCTGAAGATTTTAAACTGAAAATTAACAAACCCAACCTGCAGCTGGTAGTGCCAGCCCTGGCACACAGACTCTTCCACTGCCAAGTGGCTGCCAGGGGCTCTGGCGTGGCTCAGGGCTGTGCCATCTGAAAACCAGTCCTGGGAGAAGTGCTGGCCATGAACAGTGCCCAATGAATGGTGTGGGTAGTACAAGATTTGAGCAGCTTGGAAACACCACTTGTTTCCACCAGTCCAATTCACCTACCATGTCCCATGAGTGCTAGCTACCACACTGCAGGCAACCGCAGGGCAGCTGTTTATAGATGGGGTAAATTCCCTGAGTCTAGTGCGTCTGGGAATTTAATACTTTTTTATGTATTTCTCCCTCTGAGAATCAGAAATGAATGTCAATGTGTAGCTAACACAGTTATTGGCATATGGGTCCAAGTTGCTGTGCATTCCCAAAGGCTTTTCACTTCAGGGCTCACAGGATGTTGAAATCCTCCCTGTTTACATCATATGGACCTTCATGCTGGAAGATGTTTGCTTCTCTCCTCCCACTGAGGAGAATTCAGTGACTTGTGCTGGACGTGCCATTTCTGAGGCCAGGGCACTCTTTCCATGTCTGGCCAGAGGCTTTGTGCTCTGAGGACAACCGCTCTGCTTGCCTGTGTGTTCTCCACTGCCCTGGGGTATTTCCTGAAGGATTTAAGACCAGCCTGCAGTCAGGTAATAATCCCTGGTACCATTCACCCCTATGGCACGTGCCCACTTGGAGCTGCATGCCACCAAAGAGGTTCTAAATTTGCCTGATCTGGATTATCTCAATGCAATGGAAACACTTCTCCATGTGCTGCTTTCTGCAGGCATCAAATAACTGAAGGACGGAGGTAACACAGGTGAATAGCTGCACCATGACAGCCATGAGGAGGGGATGATGCCCAGTCAGTTATCTTTCTATTCTCTGTTTGGATCTGCCTTTTTGACAGCAGATGACATTACATTGTCATGTCTGCTGCCTGCTTTGAGAAAGAAATTCTGTCATACCTTTTTGTGAAGCAGACGGTGGCTGTGACAACGCAGTAAAAGAGCAAAGGCATCAGATGTTAAAGATTCAATTAGATTCTTTAAATACAGACCAGAAGAATCCAATCATCAGTGCTCACTGGGGCTTGCCTGTTGAAGTTACCACCTAAATCATGAGCTTTTTAAGTGTTCTGGAGAATGAAAATCGGCATACCTTCCAGTGTCATCCATATTTATCAAGAGAATAAACCAGAGTCAAGACCAACTAAGGAGGTATTTTCCATGTGTCTTTTCATGATCTTTAGACTTGGTTAATTGGCATTGAGGTAAAAGATGAACGTTTTAGCCTGGCAAGAAAAGACAGTGCTCTTCTCTTTGAGATGTGAACACCATTTTTCATTTTCCATTCACGAGGAGTTTTGTGCATTCTCTCTTTCTTCTGTCTTCAGAAATAAGAAGAGTTTTTAAATGGCAAAGTGAAAGGAATTAGTGGTAAAAAAGTTAAAAAGACAAATGGATCATTTCTGGAAGACAAGGAGAAGGGAGCAGGAGTTGGGAAGGGACAGCTGGGACAACTGACTCTAAACTGACCAAAGGGATATCCCAGACCATATGACACTATCCTCAGCATACAGAGATAGTGGATGATGAAGGAAGTGGGGAGCAGTTGGAGTAATGGCATTTGTCTTCCCTAGTCATCATTACCCATGATGTACCCCTGCTTCCTTGGCAGGGAAAGATGGCTGAACACCTGCCTGCCCACGGGAAGTGGTGAGTGAATCCTTTGTTTTGCTTTGCATCTGTGCACTGCTTTTGCTTTTCCTATTAAACTGTCTTTATCTCAATCCATGAGCTTTCCCACTTTTACTCTTCTGATTTTCTCTCCACTTGTGTTCAGGCAGAGAGTGAACAGCTGTGTGGGGCTTAGTTGCTGGCTGGGATTAAATCACGTCATGTATCTACTGGAATAGAAAATGTTACCTGAAAAAATACTCTCCTTCGTTATCTCTTGCTTCCAAAAGTGCCAAAAAGCTCTCAGGATGCTCTCTGTAACTGATTTTAGGAAAATCTTTCTATCTGCATCACCTATAATCAAAGCAGATCCAGAAAAGCTCTTAACTCCAGCAATAGCCACAAGAAGGCAGGGCAGGGATACACAGGACTTCATTCTATCCACACCTTTACCATCACAGATGACTACATCACTGTTATGAAATTAGAAAGCTCCAATTCAAAAGACAGTTATAATACTTTGAGTAACATTAATACATTTATTTAATTGTCATTTACTTTTCATTCATAAAAAGGACAAAGCACAGTCCTGTTCTACTCATTTGAAAAGAAAAGATAAAAAGTAACTAAAAAACCAGTTCAATATTTATCAGTATCAAATAATAGCAATATCAATTTTCCTGAAATATAAAGAAACAACAAATATGTCTATCCATATAAACTTTAATTAAGAACCTTGCGTTTTAAAGCAGATGATACATTAGTTAGTTTTTCTTGACAACAATTTGAAGCTGAAGGTCCCAGTCAAATTTACACAATTATGTGAAACAGAAAAGTCTCCAACTATCTGATCAGTATGTGATACCTATCTCATCCATGTTGCTGATTTAAAAAAAGAGAAGTGGCTTTCCTTCCCAGGTCATTTCCATGCAAAAATTAAACAGCTTTGCTTCTTACACCATGTACTAGAAAAGTAAAAGGCAATCATGCATTTGGCAAAAGATGTAATTGTGATTGTATATTATATAAAAATGAGTCATACTGCAAAAGAACAAAACCAAATGAAACACAATAAAACACATTTTTTTGTACAGAAGGCTTACAGCATATAAGTTTCTTACGTATGAAGACAGCCCATTTTTCTTTCAAATAGTTATACAATTTATGAAACTCAATAGTGTTTGACACTATGGCATTCCTCTATAGGGGAGTTATCACTTTTGCCTATTTAAAAATTTTTCATCTTGTAACAAATAGTTGAAATGAAACTAAAACCATATTATTAATATTTAGTAATGAAGACTCTACACTTTTACATGTAAATATATTGTACAAAATTATACAAATAAAATAAAGGGGTGTAAATTATTAATAGACCTATCCTTGCTTCATGTAAATATTATTACAGACCTCTACAGTATCAGTTCTAAAAAGATAAAATCTATTTCTAAGTAGCTAGCAAGGTTGTGCTAATAAAATATGATTCAAAGCTTATAATTCTCGAAGCATCAGACATTGCACCATTACTTGAGCCAGTTGATTCAACATCACTGTATTTCTTCATCATTCACTCTCAAACTAATTCCCAGCATACCATGGAAAATGAAAGGAATGTGCATTTCTTTAACAACTTAAAAAAACCCAAACAAACAAACAAAGAAACCCAGCACTGAAACACTCTAGACACAGTCAGAACAAAAACATTCTCTATCTCTATTAGAGTTCCCGTTTTGAAAAGGCCATAGTAAACATGTAGTTTTGACTAACAGTTGGGATCTGACTTTCACGTACTAACACACAGTTGGATCATCCAGTACTCTATCAAATAGAGAAATGGTCTCAGAACTTTAAAACTCTTATTTACAACACTATGAACATTAGAATAATATCAAGTTCTTGAAAAAGCATATAGTTCTCCCAAATGTACGCCTTCAATAAAGGAAGGTAACACCTGGTGTCTGCAGCATAAAAATGTAAATATAATAAACTTTTTACTGTGCTACTCTGCTTTTGCCATTTATTGTATATCTTTTTCTTTTTTATACTTTAAATCTTTTCACTTTAAAAAATAACATACGTTTCCTACCATTTCATAGTCCACTTGGCTGATCTTAGCATGGACTCATCTCCAAGCTCCTAAATGTTATATTGCTACCTTAATAATAACAATAGGAATAAGACTAAATCAAAACCAATACATTACGCTGCTTCCCTTAAAGCTGACATTTGACTCCCAAAACCAGCAACAATTACCAGAACAGAATTTTTCAACAGAATTCTTTTAAGAAAAGATTAGACTAAATCTCAGGTCAGTGAAGCACAGGTAAATTCCTTTAAGCTGAGCATGCTATCCATGTCTTGGGTGTCCTGAACATATTTAAAACAAAAAAATCCTTACCACTGACTTTTATTTGAATTCCTTCAAATTCTATCCAATAACCTCAAGAAATATATAGCTCTAAATAATGAAATGTTTTTGCTTTGACTGTCTCTCTTAAAACCAGTAATCCCAATAAATGATGACGGGGCTATTCAAAAATATGCAGTACACAAAACATACAGGATAGTACAGACAAACGCAGTACTCTTACATATATCACATACAATCAACATTTCAATCTCTATTATATTTCACAATTTGTTATTCAAGTTAAAGCACCTACGTATGGTGATTTTACTTTCACTGTACAGCCTATGTTATTGGGTTTTAACACTGTAACTTGCCCCATTGGACCGAATCATGCAACTGTCACAGATCAGCATAAGTGTTTTATAAGGCATATTGGAACAAGTTAAAAATATTTCTTAGCCATTCAAAAGTTGATTTACTTCATGAAGGAGTTCCTGGATGCCTCAGTCCTCTTAAAGTTCATAGGAAATCAGTAGGGTTATTCTTTTAAAAGTGTAATTTATTTGGCTTAGGATGGTGCCACAGGAATCAAAAAGAAATCGTGGTCCTCATCTTCAAAGGGAGTCCTTTGTGTTAGGTGGAGGACAAGGTGAATCCAGCTACATTCAGAATCCCGAGCAGGCAAGGACACCCAGGACAGGCGCCACTAGGACCAGGAGCAGAGTTGGTACTCCAACAGCGGCACCTGTGCATCGAACAGAGAACAACACAGTATTGGTCTTACTTGGTCTTACTTCAGCACTACCTGCAGTGGGGGAATAATCCTGAAGTCCACAGAGTATGGAGGCTGGAAACCAGCTGGCATATCTCAGCACAGCCCCTACCTGTACGGACAATCTGAAATGGACAGAGATTTACTACAGTACGGTGGAGGTCTCACTCTTTTGTTCTGCAAGAGCTGCATGTTTATGCAGCATGTTTACACAAGAAACAAGGACACATCAGTGTATTTTGATTTGGCCAGTCCAACAAGCCAGGAGGTTATTATACCAGGAGGCAAAAGGTCAAAATAAATATTTAAGCATGGGAAAACAAAATGAATGGAGTCTTTGAAATGTGACAAAGCAAAGAGACACCTTTGGAAATGTTAATGCTCATATGAACAGCAATAATCTGAGAGATGTCAAAGAGCCTGGTCTGTTTGTTTACTTGCCAGATTACAAAGTCCAGGTGGCTGACTTCTAGCAGTGTGGCATTTATGTCTGTTAAAATCACAAGGGTACTTCTTAAACAAATATTATAAGACATAAAATATTAATCTATGGCTTACAAACTTTACATGACTCGCTCTGGCAAACAGAAATAAGTATTGCTATTGTTAAGCAGTTTGTGTTGCAATGGTCCAGCACTCTTTTAAAAAGCATATATATGAGAAAAAAAAACCAAGCAAACTGTGCCTGGCTGTCAGTCTTGGAGATGGGCCAAAGGAGCCTGAGAACTGGCTATTCTTTCATCCCAGAGAGGGTTTGTCTGTATCAGGACGGCAGATGGGCAGTGCAGGACCCAGCTTACTGCTTTCCTTGCTGTTGACCACTAAGCACAGAAGGCTTGCAGCTGGTGCTGACAGTCCTGAGGCGCTGCTGGAACAGGCCCACTGGACAGCTCTACAGAAAACATTAAATGAAGAAAAACCATACTGAGAAGGTAATACACAAACTGAATGGCAGAGATTTCAGCAGGCCTAAAAGCAAGCACAGCATGACAAACTGTGAAAGTACAGGGGTATATTCATCCTACTTTTTAGTGATTTATGAGGCACATTAATATTCAGGTTTTATTCCTAAATATCAAAGTTCTTAATGAATGAAGCCATGGGGGGCAGGGGGGAAATCGGGTTTTGTGTTTAAGAATACCCACAGAAAATGTATTCTGCTTTAGCCAGACCAGGATAATGCAGTTGCAAAGACACAAATAAAAATTTTGAAATGCTTCTAATGGAGGAAAACAAGACAAAAAGGTTGCTGAGTGAAGCTGAATGATGTGCAAGTATGAAGAAACACCTGTTTATGTGTTGTTATTCTACAAAAAGAAAGCAATAATAAATATTCCCCTGAGATATGCTTACTGGCTCCAGAATAGTTAGCAATTCTCCTCATTATAGTGGTTCTTTACAAGGTATAGACACTGTTGCAGAGATATATTTACCAGCTTTCTTTAATAAAGCAAGTCCTACCCTTGGACAGCATATTAACAGAACATTAACAGCATAAATGCACATTAAACAGATCATCTTTTTCTTTCTTGTTAGATTACTGACCTACATGTAAGGATCCATACTTTAGTGGAAACACTATTCGCCATTGCATGACGGCCAGTACACTCCTGTGGCTCATGAATGAAAGTTAAACAAAGTTTTCCTAAGAACAGACTACAAGAGTTTATTCTGTGCAGTAATGCAATTGTGATCTGTCAGTTTTAGCAACCTTTAAAAGCCAGGGAAATGCCAGATAAAGACTTAATGGGTGTGTACAAATAAACATGTGGATGTAAATTAAAAGAGAAGGATTATTAAGCTCTCTCTGAAGTCTGACCAGCTGGATATATGTATTGCCTAAAGATTCTTTCTCTCCTCAGTGTTATAATGTGTGATCTCTCCTCTCAACCAGCATTTTATGGATCCACTGTGCAAGCAATTTCAAACTAAAGCCATCAAAGTCAGTGTCAAAACCAAATCAGCATCACACATTCCAACTACCACTCTAATGTACCATGTGTGAATTTACTATCAAGAGTCTTCATTTCTCTTAAAGAAACAAAACACATGCCCTTAAATTTGGCTGGGTTTTTTGTGTGTGTGTTTTTTTTTTTTTGTTTGTTTGTTTGGGGTTTTTCTGTTGTTTTGGTTTGGTTTAGTTTTTGGTGGTTTTCAAATTTTTTTTCCCCAACAGTCCGAAGCAAAACCAGTAAAATCTTGCACGGGCTTTACTATTGTCTGGTATAGAATTACTGTAGTTATTTTTAAGTTTATTAGATATTTTTAAGTTTAGGACTAAACTATCTATAGAAACACGTAGTAAGAATGTAGTTTAACATCAAATAAAATCTGTATGGGATGCATGCAGTTAACCTAACTTTTTTTCTGTCTCCTATTGTCAGGAGCTTTTCTCAAACAAGTGGTTGTTTATCTGTCTGATTAAAGGAAAAGAACTACTGCTGGGTGGCTTTTCCTTCAGCAAGATCTTTACGTATCACAGGAACTCCTTGTAAAGTCACACTAATCCACAGCTTTCTATTAGTATTTTATATTCTCCATTGCCATCTCTATCACATAATATCCAGGATGAAACTTTTACACTTCTGAAAGGAGATCCTAAATTTTACTGACCTCTTGAACAGCATGCAACAGTCTTCCAAATATACTCAAAAGAAATGAAATTAATGCCTACATGAAACAGGCAATAAAACAGTTCAGACTTTGATGTATGTCCTAAACCTTTGTGACAATTTGTTACATCATTATTTTCTTTAAATGCTACTTATCTTTATATATGATATTTTTGGTCCTTTTCCCAACATCAGTGTCTTTTCATAGAGGATTGTGAAATAAAAGAACCTTTGAGCTCTCCTGGACCACAGCGAGCTGCAACCTCCCTCTGAGTGGGACTGCTCAGTGATGCCCGGACCCAAGATATCATCAGAGCCAGCAAACTCTCAAATTTGCTATGCTCAGATTACTGCTGATGAATGCCAATGACAGAGCCTGGGCTGATAATCCCACTCCTTGAGGCTCAACCCTTTGCCTGTTGAGAAGATACAAATGCATTCAACAGAAGCTCCTCACTGAACTCAACGGGAATTATTCACATACTCCTTTAGGTCTGCATGCGAGTGTGAATATGCCATAGCAAATGTACTGTGAATGTTGCTCTCTTAGATTCGTAAGCCAGGCCTATAAGAGAGTTACTGATGTGCTTCTAGTAAATGCTACAGAGTCTTTTCTGAAATTGTTCAAGTTAGGCTATTGATTAAGTGCTGCTAAGTTTAAGTGCTGCTAAAACCTTTAGGCCTAAACCATTGGTCAGGTCCAAGGCTGAGCTTGAAACCTTTTGACACAACTGGAGAGTCTCCCTTATTCCTTTGTATCTTTATCCTTCCCCATCCATACCTTTTCCCATTCCCTGCCTCCAGGTAGATATTTGTCCTGGGGTGACNCAAGGAAATTCTTCCCGAACCCGGTGGTGGGGGGAGGAGTCGTGGGGGGTTTGCTCTCTGGGGGCTCCTTCCGGAGGTCTTCCCCCAAATTTGCCCTAAACCAGTACAATATTTTAGGTTGATTTTAGTTTTAGACTGATTTTAGATTTTATTCTGATTTTCTCCGTGTGTTATGTCCATCTTGTCATGATTTCATTTTTACATTTAATCTGCTTTTGCTGATACCTTTGCTGGTGATTCTTCCAACAACCTAAAAACTCATTCATGACAGTCTGCCTTTGTGTGTTTCGCAAAACAGATTCCCTTTTTTCTGAAAGAATGACCAAACTCCTACCCATTTTCCTGTAAATAATACTGTCCTTCTGGTCCAGGATCCAAGGACCTGTATTCCATTAGAGCTATCTGATTTTTATCTCTCCTTTTTACTACAAGAAAGGTTAATTGCAAAGCCTTCTCATATTCTGTTCCTCCTTGCGTCGAACTAGTTTTGTCCACTTCTGTGTGAAAAAAATAGGCCACCTGAAAAAAATGAATGGATTTTTGCCTCTTCCAAGTCATTAGTTTCTTTATCAACTATTACACTTCATTTGCATTTGTTTTCTCAGTGTTTTCATATTTACTCAGGTAGAACAGAAAAACAGAAATGGGGGAGAAATATTTCTTTAGGTTAAACTAAACTGCATAAAAGAAAGAGGTGGGTTTGTTGTTCTTTCTTTCTATTGGAAAGATATTACTCTTGTCCCAGCTGGAAATACTGTCTTCATGAAAGACTATTGCAAAAGAAATCAGTAGTATCAGCGGACATGATTTAAATTCTGTTATCCCTATTCATGGTGAATGGAAAATAACTGAGCTAATTATAATATACTTATCGTGCATCACTAGCATCATTAGTAAATCATGCATCCAACTTTCCTTTGTCTAGGAAATCTTTGTTTGTGCACAAGGAAATTTTCCTCTTGCCTGTGCCATAAACCTTTCAAGAAAGGCACTGTGATTCACTGTTTTTGCAGCAGAGTAGATGTATGGGATGGAAACAAAGCTGTCTGTCCATCTGCCCATGCTCTGTGTTGCCAACCATGCTAAAGTTGCTGCGCATCTGGGGAACAGCTTCAGCTATCCTAAGAAAAACTTATTTGAATTGCTGCTGATGGTCTGGGCAGTTTTTCCACCCCATGATGTTAGTCTGTCCTCTCCTACTTGAAAGTTCAGAGTCAAGGAAACATTTTGTTTTATTCTGGCAAGAGCACCTGGAACCTCGTCATTGTCAGCAGGCAGAAGCTGGGATTTCTTTTTCACTGACTCTACCCCTGCCACAGACCTAGGCTGCCAACATGAGAAGATGACCTGGACTCTAAGAAAAATCAGAAAATTTTCAGTCATTGGATTATTACTTATGTCAATAAACACAGGTTGTTTCTCAAATACCTCTTCCCCTTCACATATACTAATATTCATTATAAATTCTTTTGCATGGAGAATAAAGTAGAAGACCACTGGTAATATTTTTTAATAAAATGTACTCTTTTAAGTTGTGCATGCAACAAATAATAGCATGAGGAGATTCCCCTGTGACCCAGCCAGAGGATCTTCTTTGGCCAGCTGGCATGTGTGAAGATTTCTGAGTGAGGATTTTACTCCTCCTTGTTCAAGAAAATAGGGATTTGTGAATTTTTCTTACAAATAAATTCAGCCCAACTATATACCAGATGTGTCACTCTTTCTGATTTGCAAATAGTCCACATTTAAAAAACCACATGGTGCACTGGGCAAACAGCAGAAACTCTTCAGGTGCAAAATGGCGGCACAGCCTCCCTCCCTCTGCTCCCTGAGTACTGCAGCATTGCAAGGAATGATCAGTGGGAACAAGCAGCACCTAGGGCTGCAACGCAACATGAAAAATATGCAGACAATGAAAATAATGGACTGAGTAGCAGCAAAGAAAATAAATTAGTCCAACAGGACAGACCAGCTTCAACTTGGCATTGCTCTTCAGCAAGGCAGAAAAAAAATCATAAATGAGGCATTAAAGTCACTGCAGAAAGGAAGAAAGGAAAACAGGGATTATCACAGGATAATGCAGACTAAGAAAACATAACTAGATATGAAAATAATTCCACTGTCTGTCCAACCTTTGAGTCTGAATACAGGAAAAAGCGAAAAAATTGAAATTTATGAGAATACGGCTTTTCAGGAAAATGCTTGTCCTATCACTGAGTCTGTTGTAATGCACGGAATTGTCACCTTATTCAATAAAACTAAGGCTTGGAAGGAGGCAATACCAATAAATCAGAATTGTGATGAAATGAAATGTGATGATGAAGAAAAATCAAGAAAAATACCAGAGAACAAAATATGTTCATTTAAGCATATGTATGTACCAGGTTAGAGGGCATTCTGGATATTTTCTACTTAATTTTTGAATCATGAGACAACAGCAAATGCATTTTGAAAATGACTCCTCTTTTAGAGGAGAGCTCTTTCAGAAATGTACTTTTACTTTAGTAGAAGCTTTTTGCTATATCCTTGGACCAGATACATAAAAATTTCCAAGGCGAGTAACAAAGGACTGTCATGCCCCAGCTAGACAGAGTCTGTTTTCTTCAGTATTACTGAAAATTTTTACCTGTGTTCTCCTCTTCTTATTGCTACAACAACCTTTGCAACAGATGGACATTTTCAAATTACAAACAGAAGATTGCAATTATACCACATGAGAATCGAATGATCACTTGACTTACTTGATACTAATATGTACAATAAATATGTGTCCCCTTTCAAATAGTAATTGAAAAAAATAAAAGATAAATAATTAAAAGAATTGTGTAAATTAGTAGAGGCAAAATTCATGGATTTTCCTTTGAAAGAGCTGTACTTCAAAGTAAATACTATTTCAGGATCATGAAACATGCCTCTGGCAAATTGAATTCATATGTGTATCTATGTATATGTGTGCAGTGAACACAGAGAAACTGTAATTTTGTTCTCTTTCTAGAAGCACATACAATACATAAATTATTCTTTGACCATGTCACTATTTAAACTGAGACATTAACCTGATTTCACCTGTGAAGCTGAAGGTATGGTATTTTCTTTCCCAATATTTACCCAAATGAGAAGAGTAACCTTCCCCTCTCTCCCACCCTGGATGAAATTTTAAAACTTTAGAGCTTGATTCTATTTTTCTTTACTCTGGCATAAAGCAACTGTACTGAGGCCAGTGCAGTTACACAAGTGAAGTGAAAAAAGAACTAAGCACCATACGGTTTTAGTTCCTACTGACTGCAGGATTGTTTTGATTACACTAATATCAGTAATATGACAAAGCACTGCAGTCCAAAAATCATAAAAGAGAGAAAAAAAAAAATTCTCAGTCTTTATTATATTCCAAAGGAAACAGATAAGCCTGTTATTAACTGTTGAAAAAGACTCCATTGGTTAAAAAAGTTGTTCCAACCTTTATCTCTTTGTGGTAACTCAAGAATTAATTTTAAACTGTGTAGCTCATTAATTTACTATAATGGGCTTGAAAAATATCCCCAAGCTCCTTACTCTACAACAGGCACTGGCCAATAAAATACACAATATCACGGCTGTATTTTACACTGATCATAGCTGTATGCTGGAATGCACATATACATAGAGTGATTTTATGATAAGAACTTTTATATCAAGATGTTCGCTAAAAAGAAATTAATAAGAGATACCTGTGTTTGGTAAATGCCTATACCACTCTCAACTAAAATAGTGTAGCCTATTGGAAGCTGACTGGTTACACGAAAGTAGCTGCAGGATATTTGCCTCCCCCTTTTGCAGGTGACTGGGTTTTCTGTGAGATGGAAGAGGATGAGGAAAACAAAAAGGAAGTTTTTCCCTTAAACAAGGAATTGAGATAGAAATAAAATCTACTTCTAGTTTCTTTCCCATTAGACTTTCAAATGTAATTATGTCAGTTAAAACATGCTACAATTTTAATTCCCAGGTTAGGACCTCAGGGCCAGTTAGTGCTCCTGAACCTGAAATATAGGATAAAAGATGTCTTCTGGTGTCCTGTCTGGCCTCCACCTGTGTCTTGGGATGACTTTATGATGCTGAATTGTATTTCCATTCATCTGTTTAGTCCAGAAATAAGTTTTGTGCCTTTAAAACTAGATCCAAGAGTGAAGCGGGGGAGAAAGAAAAACTGTGAGATTTTTTCATGGCTGTATTCAAAAACAGAATTAAGAGCTTTAGCTCTCTCCCGGTGCGTGTTGTCTGCAGCACGGACAGGAGTGGGAGAGTGCTCTCCTTTGCTTTTAGTTAGTTTTTTTAGCTAGCTGAGGCAGAGAAGTTCCCGGGACTGTGGCTTTTTCTTTTCCTGGAACTATTCTAACATGTTCTGGGCCAAAAACCCAGAAAAAACACCAGGACTTTCATGCCTGTGACCCATGGGGGCTGCATTCCAGCACCGGAGGGACTGAGAGACACTCAGTGAGCCGGAAAACATCCACAGAGGACTCTCCGAACTACAGAAAGACTTTCTGAATTTGCCATCTCTTCAAAACAGTGAAAGCTTTTATTGTTTAATATTATTCATTTTTCATGCTTATTAAATTAAATTATTTGCTTGTTAAAGAAACAGTTTTTTCCAGTTTTCTCAAAGGAAGTTTATCTCCGAAACAGATGGAGGAAAGGACTGATGAATGTGCCCTTTAAGGAATCATCCCTTTGGAAGTTCCCTTCCAAATTTGTCCCAAACCAAGACAACCTGCCTATTCAGAAGGCCTCAGGTCCCTAGTATTTCATGTCATGCCTGTCAGAATTGTGTGGATTTCCCTGGTAAACCAGGGCATCTCAAATGCTACAGGCTTTGTTTAACATTCTGAATTACACCCTAGATGACAGCTGATCATAATGGGAGCTTAGACATCTAACTCAGCCATATTATGTAGATTACTTTGGATGTGATACCCAGTGAACCTCAGGAAAATACCCATCTGGATGGCACAGTGGTGCTGTAAGACACTCCTTGTTTAAGATCTGGCCATTCCAGGTCAGCATATAGGCTATTTGAAAATTCTGCCCTAGCTGCTTAATTCTGCCCATTCACCTCTGCACGAAATTAGGTAGGTTTGCAAACTCTGGAATCAGATGTCTAAAGGTCATGTAAAGCAATATTCCTCTCTGAATTTGGTAAGATGCCTTATGTTTTGTTTTAACAATTGTTTACATCTCTGTGTAAATATGTTACTTCCATTTTGGTCAGTCAAGCACCAAAACATGCATTCCCATCAAACTACATCTTCTCTTTGCAATTCTCTGAGAAAATACGTAATTAAAAAAAATTCACTACTCTATCATTCTTTTGGTGCAATTATTCTAAACCCTGATGCACTACTGAAAGATTTCCTTAAGAATAAAAATTAGCAGACATAATTTGCCATGTGTAGGTGTTAAAACTATACCTTGTTCTGCTTTTTGGAAAAGCAGCCTAGAAATAACCTGAAATTCTTGCCTGATTTGCTGTATACTATGTATTCCAAAGAGATCACCTTGCCTTTTGTCTCTTTTTCAAACTTTCCTAAACTGAGTCCAGGGAATGCTGCCTCTGTCTAGGTCACCAGAGGCACAGTCCCTGTCTGTCTAGCTGGTGTATGGTAGATTTTGTGGATGAGAACTTGTCTGCAGTGTGGAAGACCTTCAATGCAAAACTGCAAACCAGCATTTGTAGGGTGCTAACTCTCCTGGTGGTGCCAATTCTGTACAGGCATACTTGGGACAGGTTATAGTCTTGGCAGGACTGATTGTCTTGGGCTTGACCTTGTACTGACACAATGCTTTTGGTCTGGGAAGTAAGATACCAGCTGTGACCTAAAGGGTCTTTGCGCCATACCAATGGCAGGCCGTAATGCATGCTTGATGCAAAGATACTCAGGACATGTCCTGAAGACAGCAGCTGCCTCAACTTTTTGCAGCTTATAAAATTTATTGAAAGTGATTGTCCCGGAGTATGATAATACAACACAATATATTCCAGCTTTTTTTAAGTGGTTGACTTACTACTCCAAAATATTCTCATAGAACATGGTACACACAATTAACACGTATGCTAAATGGATCAGGAATTCAGTCACCAGCAGATTTCAAAACACAATTATTGAAGAATGGCCACTGAATTTCTAATGCAATTCTGCAATGATCAGCTGTAGACTGAATGCAATCCAAATATTTTTATCGAAAGCAGCAGAAGTAAACACCTATGGAACCAATACAGCAAATAGAGACAACACCACATTCATATTAAAATTCAGACAGCACAGGGACTCGAACCATTCAAACCAATTGTGCTTTGTCATAGTCACAGTCAAAATTAAACACAAAGTTAAAAAGAGACATGACACTGTGGTGGTACTCTGAAAATGACGAGACACTGTATCCTGGAAAGCAAGGATTCCAAGATGGATTTAGAGATGGTGTTTGACAAACAAGATGAACATCATTTCATAGCCCCGTGCAAGGTAATAAATGGCTAGTGAAAGCCTTTCATGAATAATGCTGGAAGTAGTTAAGTGTGGGGAGGCGAGAATATCTGCAAACAGCTGAGTTGAAACAGTGCATATATAGTATTACAGTCCTAAAGGAAGTCTCAGAAGCTGGAGAGGTGAAGACAAGAGTTGATGAAATTATTTAAGACCTGATGAAAATGTAATTAATCATGGAGAAACTCAAGGCACACAGTCTTTTTAACATTTGATTAGTCACTTGGCTAGTATAGATACATTTCTTAATGGGAAGAATGTATTAGACATAAGAAGCCTCTTTAATCTACCAACACCTATAAAAAGAAACAATGCCGAGACACCAAAGCCAGACAAACACAGATATTAAAATTAGGCAAAAAATGTCAACCGTGCAGACGTTCATTAGAACAAAATACACACAAAATACAAACTTCATACAAACAAAAATGTTGATACTCATGAACTCACACCAGGTGATATAAGCCATATGAATTATTGAAAACCTGCAGATGGGAGGTCCACTCCTTTAGGAACTAACAGCTTCCCTCACAGTACAGATTATACAGCATAAACATTGCTCTTTTTAAAAAGCCACAATAATGATCGCATTGCTTCTGTGACAAGAATATTGACACTTAATCCTTTCTATTCCCCAAGTTAATTTTTTTAATTAAAATGACAAGAATACAATATAAGTGTTCAAATCATAACCTTGCAAAGTTACTATCCAATTCCTTGATGTCAATTCATATGTTTGCTTTCATACCAAATATGCCAAGGAACTACTTAAGATAAAAAACTAACAGGAAAGAGATGTGCAGACCATGTCTGAACCTGTATTTACAGTCAACATTGAGCCAAATTTGAATTATCCTAAGCCATGGTCCCTTCTTTTCTCTACCAATCATCCAGACCACTTTGAATTAGAGCATGTGGAGTTTCTCATTGCTTACTAATCATTTTGAGCCACAGATCCTCATTTCACTGAGAAGTGGAATTTCCCTGGCAAGTGGTCTGTGGATCACTTTTCTCTATTATTTTCCTTTTAGCGAGAGTTGACAGAGGAATGAGAAAGAGGCAAAAGGTAGTAGGAACTATGGGGTTATTCCAAGCTAACACCTAGATCCTGAGGCCTGCAACATGAAGTTATGCTTATAGAAGTGGCAGCCTAACCAAGGGCACCAGTAAAAGCATCCGGTATCTGGAAGATCGGGAGTACTTCCAGGACTGAGCTGGACTGCTACAGAAGTGTCCTATGTGTGCTGTGATTACTCAGAGATGTTTTAAGATATACTTTTATTCTCAGTCCAGTCACTGCTGAAGGGCTACCTTTTGGATGTGCCCATCTCTCAATAGCAATGAAAGAGGAACACAGTCCAAGATTTACAGGGAGCATGGCAAAGAAAATGGGAAGTTATCTGCTCACCTGAAATTTTTATTTGGGCTACTTCTCCATCTCCTCCTTCACTGTGTGCTCGCACTTCAACAACATATTCACCATCGCTGGGGACTGGGACCTCTATCGTGTGCTTTCCAGTGGAAAACAATTTGCCTTCATGCTGTCCATCTGGCCTATAAAGTACCTAGGAAAGTCATGGTAAAGACAGTTATTGAAATGTTACATTTCCATGAAGATACATTTATATATGTATAGTGTGTCAATGAAAAAGTAGTAGGTTTTTATTCACATGAAACATTATATATATATATACACACACATGTACATATACACATACTTACACACACACACATATATATATAAACTTAGTGGCTAATACAACTTTTTTCCATATTTACACAAGGTGAATCTAGACAGGATGTTTTCTCATTTTGTGTTACAAAATTATGCCGCTTTTTGAAAAATAATTTTGGCACTTACATTCAAAATATGTAGTTAAGTGATGGAGAATAATAATGCAGGGCGGCAGAGACCACCAAATAAAAATGCGAGAACTAGCTGGGTTTCCTGACATAAAATTTATAACCATTTTCATAAGTGAAACAATTATCAATTTTATTATTAACTCTCAATGATGCTAAACTATTGCAAATGGGATGGTATATGTCTTGAGGGACCTCTAGAAAAGATCCCACTTCTTCTGAAATAATCTTTATGAAACACTATTAGCAATTCCCAGGAAGGAGTTCAACTCCTCAATCAAATTTGCAAAGGAAGAATATGATACTAATTTTCTTACTGCCAAGCAAGTAGCAACATTAAACAGGAATTAATATCTGAAGATTTCTCTACGTCCTATAGTCAGTACATACACTTGCAGTGGTTACAGAGTAACTGCATCTAATGACGGTAGAGGTCCCTTTGCTTCCTCTAACTTCCCAGACTTTAGTAACTCACATTTCAGGAACTGTAGCCCCCATGGAGATGGGAAAGGAAAACTGGAACAATGCATACAGATATAAGGAAAAACTACAAAGTCTACAACTTTTCTATGCATTATTTTAAGCCAACAGACAATAATTGTGATCATGTGGGAAATGAGGCTGTTGCAGTCACTGCTATGAACTCTCCCATAAAATGGTTTACCACCCAAATGAATTTCAGTGCCCCAATATTTTCTTGTCATATTGACTAAACCCACTGGCTTTGCCCTAAGCCTACTGGATGGTTGCGATTGCTGAGCATGATACCTTCCTCTTAATTCAAGTATGTGTAAATCTGATTACATACAAAGGTTCAACACTGTCTATAAAATGCACTGCATGAAGCATACATAAAGATAAAAATATTTTCAGATATCATACTTTGTATCCTTCAACAGCAGACTCGTTTGACATTGCCTTCACGTGATCCCAGGTGATGATGTACCTTGAACCAGATCTTACAGAACTGATAATTCTCGGACGCTGGCTTGGAGCTGAAAAGCAACATATGCATAATGTACACATAAATGAGATTTCACAAATGTTCAATGGTGTTTTTATTAAGACGTAAAAATGTAAAAATGTGAAAATGGAAATTAGCCTGCCATATTTATGAGCAAGGGATAGCCTCCTTCCTGGAATGAATTGCTACAGATTCAGCCAGGCAATTTTGGATGGCTTTGTGCAGTGGCTGCACTGTGGGTCTGCCTTTCTGTGTTGCCAGAATGGAAGAGGCCAACATTACCCTTCACTGTGTTGCTGAACATGAGTGTTTGCTGGCATGCAACTACCCTCAGAAATGCCCAGAAATGTGGCATAAGTAATATATATTCATTGATATAAAATATTTAATCAACTATTAACAGCCATTTCTACATCATTTAACTCAGTTCAGCAGAAACAGAAGTACTCCACTGCAGAAACCATTAATCATAACTTACACAAAAAGCTTATAAAATGGACTCCTATTAATGAACCCTGCAGGTGCAAGTTGCACAATACACTATTCACTGACAGAAATCCTCAAATTAGTTGTATGCATTTTTAGCCCAGATAACTGTGTTTTAAATACATAAGATGCTTTTCTTACATTGTTCAGTCCATGCTAGTGCTAGTCCATGCTCCTCACTGAGTCAGAAGCAATATTTAAAAACCTGTTATGGTATGTTAATTCTAGGGTGAAATTCAGATCACTCACTTCTCAAGGTTGCCTGAATGTGCTGCTCTGCTGTTGATGAAAATGGCAGTTGCTCACATTTTAATCATCAGAATCCTTCTTGCTATTGACTAAACAGAAAGGCAGTGTATAGATGCCTAAGTAATAGCTGGTCTCAACTGCTCATCATTTAGAATATCATGTCCAGCTTTGGGATTCCCAATACTTGAAAGACACTGGTGATCTGGAGTGAGCTCAACAGAGCAATATCAACCTGGTGGGGATCTTGATTTGTGAAGGAAGGGTGAAAGAGCTGTGCTTGTTCACCCTGGAGGAGAGAGAGTTTGGGAGGGGACCTAAGAGTCCCCTGTCCTAGCAGGGGGCTTATCAAGAAGGATCCAGGTTCTTGGATGGCATGGCAGGAGGATGAGTAACAAAAACCACAAAATTGATTAAGTCTCAGACTAGATGCTCAGAATAAGTCAGGGACTGGAATGGGTTTCTCAGAGAGGTTGTGCAGACTCTATTCCTTTAGATTTTCAAGATCCAGCCAGACAAATCCCTGAGCAACCTGATCTGAGCTTGCAGGTGACCCTCCTTTGAGCATATAATCTTAGCTTCTTCACTGCCTTTTGTAAGATATCTCCATCAAACATGGCAACAAAAGAGAGTAAGGAGAATTTTAGCAGAAATTATCAGACTGAAAAGCAATACCACATGAGGAGAGAACATTTGGCATATGAATGAGAAGCCATGCTTGAAAACACGATGGACATGATTATGCTTAACCTAATGCTCCATTTACTTACGTGCTTTCCTGGTAACAACATCAATGGTGCTGCTGGGAGGTCCATAGCCTGCACTATTGAAGGCAGACACATCGACATGGTAGCGAGTGTTAGGCTTCAGGTTTTCCAGTTTGGTTGAATACTCTTGACTGCTCACCTGTACCCGCTGTGCAGCTGCTTCTTTATCATGAGCAGCCCAGTAGCGAATCTGTAAGCAAGCCAATAGGAGGACTAAATTTAACATATTTAATAATAAAGAAATTTTATAAAATCTGATGTATTCCTATACTATATATTCGGATATGAACCAGCTAAAAGAAATCTAACAGCAATGGCATCAAATTCCTTCTACAGGCTGTGATTTTAACCAAGTTGTGTAAAGGCATAAAGAAACTGAAATGAATGTAGAATTTATTATGCAAACTTTTCTCACAGTGGTATAACTTGTTCCCAGCTAAGTCACTAGAAGCTTGCGAGCTGGATAATGTCTTCAAAAAACAAGACCTTTTTCTTCTTGCTCTTTTGTTTTTGCATTCTACTCTGAGCTTTAGTATTATTTTCTTACACTAGTAGAGACTAAAATTTGATAATGTTTTTGGTGTATTTTGTTTCGAATGTCTGGCAAATTTAGGCCTTTTGTACTTCTATCTATGGAAAGCAAAGTATTCAGTCATGTTAGCTGCATGTGTAGGTATCAATAGGTATACGTAACTATTTTCTAGAGTTCTTCAGCTAAATTCCATCAGGTTTCATAGCACAATATGAAATTTGTCAAAGTAGATGAAGAAGAATATGAAAACACTTAAAATATAGGAAAAACATGACTGTAAACTTTTAACACCTTAAAAACCAAAGCCAATTAAGAGTACATAGAAATTCCATGAGCATTTTTTTTTCCCCCAAGAACTTGGTCCATCCCACCTTAATTCATTATGCATTACAAAGCACCTGCTGAAAACAGTGCAATTCCTATGGAGTGATGCCATTCCATATAGTCCCTCACATACACAGGGTCCTATTCTGCATGGCTTTGTGAGATGTAAATGAGAGTGAAACACTGTCAGTCTCTGGGTTTTGTCTGGTTTATAACCATTTGCATAAGACTAAGTTACTGCACAAACCTGAAAGAGCAGAAATGCAATGTGCCTATTGCATTTTGGTTCTGAGTGTTTTCACCCTCAGCATTTCTGCTCAGCTTCTGCCCGACCTCATAATGATTTTTTGTATGCTACATGAAGCTGTTTTAAATTTTTTAGGAAGACGTTAATATTGTTGCTCAATTCAGGCTCTAGGAAAAATCCTACTTTGTAAGACACTATTGGTGACATGAGGTATCCTGTCCCCTTGCCTTTTAAATAGCAACTGCTTTAACCTTCTGTTATTCTGACATTAGTTGTCCATGAAAACTTCATTTAAGGAATAGATTAGAAAAACTGATAGTCTGTCGAAGTGTTAATATCACAGTTCTCTTCTTTAAAAGTTGTGGGTACAACCCTTGTTCAGTGAGGCTTCATCTTCTCTCATTTACATTAAAATTACAATATTTAACAAAAATACTGCTTTCTTTTAACTTAGAACATATGATGTGGTTGAATAACAAGATATGCAGGGGATTTAGCAGGGGATTTCTCTTTACCAACTTCAAATGTCTTTGGACATGAGAACAGTAGCACTACACAGAGATTACTGTCGACTA
Source organism: Rhabdornis inornatus (assembly GCA_013397075.1). Taxonomy (NCBI): domain Eukaryota; kingdom Metazoa; phylum Chordata; class Aves; order Passeriformes; family Rhabdornithidae; genus Rhabdornis; species Rhabdornis inornatus. The sequence continues at coordinate 170,268 of VWZS01009069.1, forward strand.
AATACTTCTTGTAGCTTGTCTCTTGTCAATGTTTTTTGCCACCATCCTTCCCACCAGTGTTACAGGTTACCCACTGATTATAAATCTTAGTGGCCTTTGTCTCTTTCCTGCTGCAGGGAGAATCACTGTATCTGCAGTGATTCCCTGTAATGAAACTGGCTTCGCTTTTTAAATTCAGCATGCACGTGGTTTTCAGCAGGCACAAAAAGATAATCTTCAGTTCTATAAATATATGTCCTACATTCTGTTTAGAAAGTATCATCCACTAGCATCCTAAATATCAGTTTTCTGTAATTTAGGCAATCACACTCATAACATTTGTACTTATAAAGGCAGCTATTTTCCTGAGTAAACAGCCTTTACCCCAAAATGAGTGAGGACTCTACATCCAGTTCATTCTTCAGGCTTCAGCAGTAGACTGGTAACCTCCACCAGATGAACGGTTTCAAACTAGAATGGACCTGAAACTGACAGCCATTTCAGCTGAAGGCCTGATAGTGATCTTCAAGTCAGAGTTTCTTTTATATGATTATAATTAACATATTGTCGTAGATAAGCAGGTCTTGTTCAATGCAACCAGCTATACACCATAAGGTGTTAACTGTAAGTGGCTGACTCAGGTGAGAGAAGGCGTGTACTTCAGGAGCTAGAGAACGTCATGTCTATGTCTCTAAGTTCAAACAAGTTTCTAGCCTGCAGCAAAAGGATGTGTGTGAAGTTCTAGGTGGCCAAAAGTATATTAACCATGACAGGACCAATAGTAGCTTTGTCGTTGATTTTAGCTAGCCAATGAAAACTAATCAATTAATTTTTAGTATCATCTATTATGTTAATTAAGTAACAGCTTTATCTAAAGATAGAAAACACACTTTATATGAAGCTTTTAATAATCATGTGGCATATTCTGGAATCCTTTGAATTCCTCTGCCTTGCGAAGCTTTTTACAATCTTAATATTTGTTTGTAGTACAGGGATGGTAATAGTGTAATACAAAAGTAACATAGAGCATCAAACAAGACCAGCGAGAATGATGAATGAAAATGCAAATTTCTTCACCAAAAACATATTACGTTTCAGACAGAAGTAATATAATTTAAAAATTAAATAAAATTTAAATCCCAAATACAATTGTTCTTGGCTGCAACGTTGTGGACTTTACTCCTATAATGTGTGAGCTATATGTTATGAACAGAGAAAGTTCTTCTCTAATACACAGCCATATTTACATATTTGGAACATTGTAACAACTCCTGGAAAAGAAAAAAAAGAGATTACTTCCCTGAAAGCTATGAAAACTATTGTCTTCTTTATACTATTCCTACATTTCTCACTTTATATTTAAATAATTTCAAACTTTCTTGAAATAATTTGGAAATTTCTTTCTTGCTTCTGGAATGAAATGCTACATTGCTACAAGAGGTTACATTTCCCCACTCTCCTGAGTAGCCCCTCTCTCTTTTTTTAAAGAAATTATGTAATAGCCCCAGACAGCCTTCTTATTCCTTCCTGGTGTTCTGCATTTACTTTGCTAGGGTAATCCATAGGCAATAAGTCCCCAAAGGACACAGAAGGGGATTTCAACCAAACTCTATAGAATTTTTGTGGGAAATAAGCCAATTGTGATTTGTGTGAAGGAATGCCTTAGCCATTACGAATTAATGCAGCCCTCTGTGATAAAATCAGGGAAAAACCTGTCTTTCATGGTCTTCTCCTCTATTCAAACTTCAATATACTGAAGCTGTTTGTGTAAGTGTCATGAAACAAAAGGTTCCATATTCTTGGAAGTTCTACATAGGACTGACAAAAAAATATACTTTACTTATATTAAGAAAGAATGCTAATAGCATATTTCAGTCAACAAGAGACAATGGTGGTGAGTAGTGATACATTTGTTTAATAAAATAAACCTAGATCTATTGCATAGAAGCAGCGTAAAATATGGATAGTATTGCTGGTGCTGCATGCACTGCAGAGATGTGGCTGTTAGCAATCTACTGAAAGAACTCATAAATCTTAAATTGCCTGTATGGATGGAGATAGTTTTCCTACTTTATCTCTTCTTTAAGTGTGAGCTGAGGATATTCCTCTGTAATGGCAAAATATATCAGCTCACACTCATCACTATGGGGGCAGTCATCCTGACAGTATGCATTAGTGTCAGGAAAATCTGACTCCTCCTGGTGTGAGAAGCATTGTGTCACAGGTGAAATACACCGGGTTCTTTGCTCCCAGGGTACTCCCACCTCTTAAACTCTAGTATTCAAAAGTCAATTATGCAATTTTCAAGTACTGATAAAGACCAAAAGGAAACTGAGAAGGTGCTCTGGTGAATGATGGTTTTCATTAATGTGTGTAACATCTGAGCACTAATTTAAAGGTAACTATTGTAGTATTTATCAATGCCAATAGACACAGAGCTTTCCAGAGATCATCACCAGAATTGTATAATGCAGTTTGAATACTCCTTCCACCACAACTTTTATTGCAATTTCACAAATGCTATCTGTGGCCTTAACCTTCCAGAACAACCCTCTCTATTTTCGCCCTGTCCTATGGCTCCTTCAGGACTCATGGGGGTTCTGATCTTCAGGAACACAAGTCTTTCTTTTTATTCTCAGTGAAGAAGCATGGGCTTTCCTTTTGCTGCCTTCCCCTCTACTAGAGTGAGACTAGTGACTGCCCTGAGGAAAAAGATCTCAGAATTAATACCTTATTATTGAGCATTGTGGGGCAGTAATTTGGGACCATCAGTCTGTTTATCATCTAACCAGACAGAATTTTTTACATAGTCCTGATAATTAGAAGATTGTCTTAGAAAAAGAGGGGAAAGAAAAGAAGAAATTTATATTCTAATGTAGCTGGTCACTGTACATGTACTAGCCAGTCAGTTCACGCTGGATTTGTAAAAGTGTATTTCTCCAGAAATAGGTGGATGAAATTACACTACAGCTATCAAAACAAGGCCACACCCCAAACATCCATAGTCCCTGTAACAGATGGCTCATTCCCAGGATATCCCACCTTTCTAAGTTATTCTCTTTTCAGCCTAAAGATTCCCCACATTTCTTTCTGATTTTTTTCCTTTTTTTCTATTGACTGTTCAGTTCATCCTGGTCTTTCCTGCTAAATCCTCTTCCCTCCCTTCTTCCCCTGATGGCCCCTGACACAACCCAGATATCTTTATGTCAAATAAGGCAAAATTTTTAAAAAGTGGCCAAAAATGGGTTGCCTGTGGGCGTGTTTTCCTATCATGTTCTTTCCACGTTTATCTTTGCCCCACTTGCTTTACCAGCCTATTCTGTACTACAACTCTGAACATCCATCTTCATGGTCTATCACAACTGTAATCCCAGCCTCTATCAGCACTCCTTGTTGCTGCTCTATCCACCACAGAGAGCAGTTGCCACTCTCCACCAGTTGCCACTCTCTACATTCACAGAAGTCTCCTGGTGTGTGCCTGCCTGTGTGTCTGTTCAGGTTATTCTGCACGTGAAGGCTTCAATTTCTGGGCAGACTGTCCAGCCTGGACTGTCCTTCTACAGGGCTGTCCAGGCTGAGTTCACAGATCTCACCTACGACCACTGATTTGTCCATCCTATTCTAGCTGCAAAATCCCTATGCAACACCAAACCAGTGGGCTGCTTTAGTAAATTAGGAGTTACAACTGATATTAGTGTCTTAATTTCAAACCCCAGTGTCCTCTGTTTAAGACTTTATGTCTGTACTGTATGAAATCAAGCTTTATATGGGACACTATTCTTGTTATGGTATTGCAAAAATTTTACCTAAATCTCACAGAGACAGGAACAGAGATCAGGAAATTTAAAAAATCCAAGTACTATTTATTTATTAATAGATTTTAATTTAAAAATACATTCCATGAGATTACTCCTCACTTGTACGTCCTTATTTTGGAACAAAGAGGGTATTTTCAAGTAGCAGAAAACTCAAATCACAAGGCAAGTCACTAACAAACGAAAGACCCAAACCCCTATTTTGGGTCGCAGCCAAAGTAAGCAGACTGTATACTGCAGAGTTTGTCAGCACCCACTGCACATGGATGATGTTAAGACTTCCCTTCTAGAGTACTACATGGCCATTTCCCATTGCACCCAGCCTGTGGCTGTTGTCATCTCTCCAGAAAGACAAGAACAATTTTCACCAGCAATATCATTGAGATGGACCAGATGGAACATGCCCCAAAGCTCTTCTTCATGTGGAGAATAGAAACCATCAAGAAAACATCACTGTCTTGCACAATAGCAGTGTCTCTAGTAAACTGGATTGTGGGCATTTGTCAAGTAGTCCCACTTACTATAGGGTTTGGGGGTGAAATATATTAAAAATGGCTAGTAATTTAAGTGGGCCAGAGTTAGTTACAATTTCGCATGTGTTGAAAATTACAACCAAAATTTAATTTCAATATGTTTTAAGAAGTTATAGATAGGCATTCAATTACATAAAAGAGACAAATTTCTTTCATGAAGTAATGGAGCCTTTTGTTAGTTGCAAAGTGCAAACATACATTTTTTAATCGATTTTAGTAATGAAGTACATAATACCAAAAATACTCAGTTTCTCAAGATGCAAAATCTGCACAGAACATGCTAACTAAAGAGAAGTGAACCCTAAGAGATGGAATGCCAAACTAGGAATTATTGTTTGCTATAACTACTGACAGTAAATGAGTAAGAAGGTTCACAGTGTTGCCACCAAACTCACCTGATATCCTTCCACAGATTTATCAGAAACATGATGCCAAGAAACAGACATTTCAGAAGATGACAAAACTTTTACACTCACATCTGTAGGTATTTCAGTTGGAGCTGGAAGACGAAACATATGTTAAACATTCAGTCTGATCCTGTGGTAATGCTATGCTTGTTTACAAGAACTCTTTTCACTTTAGTTTTTTATATTATTTTCAGTATTTTATATAATTTTCCTGACATCACTGAGCCAAGTGTTAGCCTTTAATCTGGTTTTTCTTGAAAAAACTTCAAGTCTAGTGATGATCTGTAAGGAAAATGACTGTAAAAACAAAGCAATGATCCTGTTACTTGGCTCAGACTATGTATTTTTATGCTTCAACGGATTTCATGCTGAAATTTGTGTAAACTGAAAACAGCCTTTGATAAATAGAATGAAGCATCCAGTGGTCTTTTAATAAATGGGACAGCAGCTCACACATTACATACATCAGATTTTTAAAGTTAGTTACATGCAAATACCTGTGTATATCACTTAGCCCTAACAACACAATTTTTTTGTGAGAGCAGTATTAGATGTACAGATGTCCAGTGGCACATACAAACTTGAACACAGGTGTGAAATAATCCAAAGCACCCTTCTGTAAGGCATACATCACAAGGTTGATTTTGTTTGCTTTCTTAATTCTGAACAGCAGTCAATGCAGAGTACAGACCATCATAATGTGATAGACTTTTATCCAGGGCTTAAAATACTAAGGTCTAGTTTCATTTCACTGCTGCTTGAGTTTTAAACAAGGTAAGAAATTAAGAAAGACATAAACTTAGTAATGTCTGTAAAAGATAAAGTTTTCCAAGCTAACAACAGTTCTCTGTCGTGAATTTTTTGAAACAAGTTGCAACAGACAAGCATGGCAGACCCAGCTGAGGAAAGTTTTCATATACTTAATCTTCCAACTGGGCATCCAGTCAACTATGCATCAAAACAGCCACTGTTAAGAAAAAAAAATCACTAAGATCTCTCATGAAAAGTATCCTAGGTAACAAAATAATCTTATATGCAAAGTTACCTTTTGTAATTGTCTTTCAATGACTGTTAATAATGCAAATGTCTAATTAAAAAATTATACAATATTGCAAAATTGTTTTCACAATGACAGGAATTTAGATAAGCAAGAGACCTGTGCACTCATTACTAGCAATCATTACTACTAGCAATGGCAGATACAACTAACATATCTGTCTAACATGTCTGACATGTTGTCAGACATGGAACTTGGCTTATTACACATGGGAACACAGAAGTTCCTCAGTCACTGAAGGGAATAACAATGCCCACAGTTACAACTAGAGAAACACATATCTATTATAGAATACACAACTTAATGAAAAAGCTGTCACTATATTTATGTGCGCATGGATATTTATATGTATCTGTATGGAATATTGCATGACCGTACTGCTTTAAGATTTCCCTAATACCTTTGAGAAGTTGTGTTGTGTAATAATATCACTTGCTAACTCAAAGGTACAGAAGTACAGGTGGAATGGTTGTGAGCATTTAATCTATTCCCAAATCACTGTCAGACTCTTCTCTATTGTATCAATCACAGAACTTTCCAAAAAATTTCATACTAAAAAGTTTCAGCTGCCATGGCTTTTGTTGATTCAATACTCTAACAATATTTCATCTGCTCATGCTTGTTTATGAGCTGAAATAATTTACATCCCTATTTGTCATTTATGTTCTATAAATATTTTGCAGCCTCTCCTGAGCCAGAAAGATGGTATCAGTTGCTTTCCTCCAGCCTTCTAATTCAGTATTTCTAGTATTTCAATTTTTCCAAAAGGAGAAATCACGTGGTCATCACAATATATTCTCTTCACTGAAAATACAGTGGTCATCACACACGTATCTTCTAAGCAAAACTGTAAGTTCAAGCTGACAGCCAGTAAGCACACTAAAAGGTATAGAAGTGATTTTGTTCACATCCTGATGCCAGGAGACAACACTCAATGCTCTTCAGAGTAACTTCCATTATATCTCTTGGAAAAATTCCTTCTAACCTGCCCTGAAGTTCCTGGATTGGATATAGGCAGTAGTCAGGGTCACAGCTCCGCACAGGAGATATGAGCACTACTGGTAGGGTTTGTACTCTTGTGCTTGAAATCAAAGAAGTAGGTTCACTGAGCTTCTATTCCTTTTGCAGTCTGTATCTGGCATCATTTAACCACAAATGCTTTTTATCAGGTGACTGGACTTTGCTAAATGCTGTGTTAGAACATCAGCAGCCACTCCAGTAACCTCTTTATCTGGAAGCTGGCACTACGGCACATTTGTTTTTCCTCTGTCTTTTTGAGCTACTAGGCTCTACCATGTCCCTGAACTTAGAGACCATACAAACACACTTGCTACTCGTGACATGGTATGGATAATTCTAACATAAACACTGAGAGCTTATCAGTCAGTTGTCGATGAAGTCTCTGAGCAAGGATGGATACTTCAGTGTTATTTGACTGATATCGCTTTCTTTACACCATAGCTATTTCCTAACACATTTATACAACTGCAAAATAACCCTGTGTTGCTGCAGCAGCAGTTGAAGATGATTTCCTAAGGAGTGCCTTCCTGAGAAAAAAGGAATATTATCCTCATCAACCAGCTTGGTATTGAGGACTTTTTTTTTTTCTCTGTGTGTGGCCTATCTGTGAGCAAAGTTGCCATTAGTGCTAATGGGAACCACGAACATAAATTTTCCATAAAGTACACAGAGTACAGAACAAAATTCTAAGTGTGAGAATGTGGCCCTGTTATCACACCCCTCCTCTTGGCTCTTTGGTCTACATCTGCTGACTTCGTGAAGGAGATTTTGCTCTATGGAAAGAAAAATACTAGCAATTCTTTGGGATTCTGGCAGAAATTAATAAACTGCATTTTTTTAGAACAGGCTTGAGTGATGATAACGCAATTAAAGTTGTTGTATATATTTCTTCTCATTTAAGGTAAACTCTTCCAGTACTTTTTCTCTTCTGCTAAGTTTGGAAACATCATTTAAACTTCAATCCTAAAGATCACAGCATGTGAAATAATTAAAGCAAGAATTAAGAAAAATATTTTAATGGAATGTGAAAGAGGTTTCTATTACATTACTCACTTGATAGCTCTAACATGCAAACCAGAATAAAGAATGTAACAGGGATAATTATATGAGACTCTAAACATGCTGGAAATGTAACTAGATACAATTGAACCATCATTCCCTCACAATTTTGGGCTAAATTCTGATACTGATCTACTAAAATACTAGGCTTTAGTGTGGTCTGTTAAGAAGAAAAAAAATTAGCATATGTCAAATACATGTATTAAGATCACAGAGACATTGCTGAATCTAAATGTTTTAGGCAATCACTGTGAAGACAATAATATCTTTTTCTATATTCTTAAATCTTTTAACAAGCTGTGTGAAGAATCTTGCATGCTGCTGTGTATTGCTTATTGTCAGCAAGTACAGCCAAGTGCTGCGCATTACACAGCAAGCAGAAAGTGGAAGTTGGCTGTTGAGATCAAGTTTTTGTGCGAGCAATGCACACCCTCCCCGCTGAAGATGTATCCTGATACACAAATCAGCGTCAAGGACCAGGTTCTACTGATGTTGGTAGTGCTGATCTGGACCCACAGTGTAAAACTCATTTGGAACATTTACTCACCATCTTGTGCTGAATAAATTACAGCAGTGAGACTGAATGGCCCATCCCCTTTGTTGTTAAAGGCTTTCACTTTTACTTGATATTGAGTTGAAGGAGGCATTGATTCATCCTTGTGGACATACCGGCCAATTTCAGGATTAGTAACTGTAACTCTTCTCCATTCTTTCTCACCAAATGGTTTGAAAGCCACTATATAACCAAAATTATTGCCATAGTGATATTCTCTTGACAAAGGCTGTAGAGACAAAAAAATAAAACGTTAATTTTTGCTAAACAGCTAGGTCTAGAATGAAATAGAAACAATGCAGAAAGCATTGATATGTAAATTGTAAAAACACTGAACTAAACCTCCATTTTGTCCTGGTTTCCTTCAAAGGCTTGCTTCCACCCCCCTTTAAAAATAGGCCCCCTTTAAAAATATTAGCGTATTTGCCATGAAAACATTTTAAGATCATTTTCCTCATCTGAACTCAGTGCAACACATATCATGTTACCTCCCACAGAAAGAAACCAAGAATAATTGTGTAATAAAACATCTGTAGCTAGCAAAAAAAGACCTAAGGAATGACGCACAGCAGATATGTAACACAGACGTATTATGCCAGTATACATGTCCATGTACGTGTGGAGATGGATATTCTTGCAAAAGAATCACAGTGAAGAGAAAAATCTATGTGGCTGGCCCAAACTATATTAATTTATTGAAAGTGTGTCACCTAAGCAACTGGCACAGCTGATAGAGAAAGATGGACACATCCAAAGAATGACTCATCCTACCACTTTCCACTGATGATGGAGGGGATCCAGCCGCTGATTTAGACTACCTAGCTTCTAACTGGTAAATCTTTTAGTGAAATGACTCCCACTTTCAGGTACAGGCTTTAATGATACCCATCCAAAATATTTCTTAAAACTATAGCTAATTTCCTATACCTAGGAATACTGGAAAGTATGAAATTAAGGAAGACAATCTGCCATAATGGATTTTCCTTCTTTTACTAATGCTCCACATTCAGTGATCCCTTCTAAGTCCATGGAGCTTTTACCGCAACTATCAGACACTGCACCCAACCAGCCAAAATCACACCATTCATCTATGCATCAGGAGGTTGACCAGAAGCATCCTTTAAAAATAAGCTTCCTGCATCATCTTTTTTTCCTAATGGAAATCTCACAGAGATGAAAATAGCTTATCTTGAAGCAAAGGTCTTAGACCAGTGGCACAGAGAGTAATTATTCGCCTTAGGTGTTTGCCCACCATTGCAGCACTTCAGCTAACATGTGTGGAGATATTCTGAGCACGGTTTTATGAAACTTCGATGTAGCTGATCTTCTGAATCTAACACTGTAACTAGCTGCTTAAAATAAACCAGAATTCAATCTCATATGCCAAAGTAAGCAGACTGGATGAGACCCTAGCCTCAGAATGATTTTTGGCCAGAGCGAACTTTAGAAAGCCAGAACTGGCACTTAAAAAATATATTCTGAAAGGCCTTATATGAAGTTTGAAAGCAGCTTTCCCTCCAATGACTGCACATAATAAGTAGGTATAAGTAGCTGCATAGTTTGTAGAATCCACTGAAAACTTTAAAAAAGAAAATGGGAGAGGGAAAGACAAATGGGGAAAAATGAGGAAGAATGGGCATGCCACTCCTAGCTCTCCTTCTCAGTTCCTCTTTCAAAACAAGTCTTAGAAGAGCTTTGATTGCATCTCTGGCTGTCTCATTCAACCTGGGCTAATGAATCATAGCAGAAGCTGAAAAGGGGTTGGCAGCAGCATGTGAACCTGCCATACATTTTGTTATTCTCTTCTTAATTAAGGACTATTTAGAGTAGCATATGCAAACGTCAGCACATTTGGGGGAATCAATATATATCTTTATCTTAGCCTTACAGATAGATATATTGTTGTCTGTCAGACTCTGTGAATCTACAGTCTCTATTTAAAAACCCTTGCTAGACATAGCATAAAAGATTCTTGGGAAATAAATACTTGAAGCCATGCTTAATTTGTCTGACTAAAGGAGCTACTCAGAACAGATGTGAAAAGCATAACATTAGGTAAGAGAAATAATGAGAATATAAATCTGCCTGAGTATACAGGAAATAATTAAAGCGGTCTTGTACTTCTGATCTTGCATTAGTCACTATTGTCCTGGTTATATTTTCTTCGTTTAGTTTGGTCACAGCCAAGCTACCACTGTATTGGAAATTTCATGAATACCAGTCTTAACATGTAATGCAAGAAGTAGCTCTGTAGTTTGTTAAAAGTTTTTAGAAGAAAAGCTTGTGAAGTAAAATAATCTAGCTCTTCTGCACCTGTCCATTGCATGAGTTCTTTTGCTCTTCAAAATAAGAGACCAGAATTAAGCCAGCTAAACACATTTACTTCCTAATCAATTACTAAGGGAACTAAGATACAAGCTTTCCAATATATTGTAATGTAACTGTGGACCTTCTTTTTCAGAAACTTATAAATCTTTTCTTCACTGCTAAAATACTTAGGAAGACTGAATAAATGCTTTGTACTCAGTTAAAAAACAAAAACCCAAAGCCCCAAAACCCCAAAAGAAAACCCAGCCAGGAAAGCCCAAATCTGATAGCTCAAATATATGGCTGGTTATTTCTTTCATACTTGAGAACTTTCAGAGACATATAATCAATTCTAAGTACAAAAAGAAGGACATACGCATATGGATTAAAATCTGCATATTCATAAGGAGAATCCCTCTACAACAATGCATGCTATTGGAATTATGACATCTTTACATTACTTCCCACAAGAAAAACCACTCTTCCTAGAGGTAATTCAGCTGCTATATGACACAACTAGTCCCCAAAGGACACAAATGGCATAATGTGCCTTATGTATCTCATAGCCTAATGACAGTGAACAGAGAGGACAACAGAAAACAAACTTGGTAATTTTCTCAAGCATAACATAACCATCTTTCTTTGCCAGAGGTAAATGCTGCTGTGACTCTGTTTTTCCTGGATACTGATAGGCTCTGACATGAATCCAACAATCTTTTTTTTTTAATTTCTTCTCCCTAGCTTCGCCAAATATCCTGCAGTAGATTTCAATTCTCTCTTCCATGCTACTTTTGCCTATGCAACTTTGTTTATCGATCCTGATCCTCTCTTGTGCTGCATTTTGCTTTCCTCTTTTCCCTTCTTGCTTTACCTATATCCACAGTATAGGTAAGTTTTCAAAACCACTGCTTCAATAGCAGAACGAAGACAGCTTTTAATGATGCGTTATCATAGTCAGTATGTGTTTAAATCTCTTTGTTTTACAATGTTTTAGATGATATTATAGAAATGTCCAGCACATAAACCTCTAAGGTACTGTCTTCCCCATTCCTTTTCACGTATTTTTTCCTGAGAAAAGTCTGAAAAACCTATGATATTATATTCAAATCCTGCTCTCACAAGACCCGGAGACAAACCATCCACAAGTTTCAGGAGGAGCAAGATCAGATATGAGATAGTACAGGTTTCATGCCATCTTGCATGCGCAATACTTACCATCCATGTTATTGTCAGCTCTCGATTGCTTCCACCCCCTCCTCCAACATCAGAAGGAGCCACATTAGGAGCTAGTGAAACAGAAGAGACAAGAAAAATTACTACAAAGTATGCAGCAGACAGCTGCAAGGCCAATGAGCACACGTGGCACACACAATTAAAGTAATGATGGTGAGCAATCTGCCAAGACTAATGTATAGCTACTGCTTCAGGAAACGTGCCAGCTGTAACTACAGCTAGCAATCATTCTTCCTTCTCCCTGTATTATCTACAAATATTTAACTGAATATTCAGGAATGGAAAATTTCTCGTTAGTCTTCAAAGAATCACACTGTGTATTGTTCTTTGCTTTCCCAGATGTTGGTATGCCAAGAGCTCAAGCACTGTGGACTTGCACGTGTAATTACCTTAACACACTGAGATCAGTTCCACCTACTTCAACGGACTTACTTGCCATGTGTAAGGTTAATAAACCCATGGGTCTATCTTTGAAGCACTGGAAGCCTAATTGTATTCTAGATTAGTGGAACATGTCTTCTTGATAGTCATGTTCAGGATGGGTAGATGTACCTAAGCAAAACTGGCATATCACTTTATAATTTACTACTTGCATTTTACACTGATATTCTGTGTAATGAAATACGATCTGTTGATCTACCATTGGTGCACAGCTGGGTGGTAAAGCAGGATATTTTTGAGGACTCCATTATAAATCATTTCTATATTGTCATTTCTCTCAAACTCTTTGCGCCTCTATGGTGTTTGTGTATTTATCTGCTGTCACTCAATACAGACACAAAGTACCACTGAAAACTTAGGACATGATAGCCTACCTATAGGGCATTAAATATGCCTCAGAAGTGCATGTATGAGCTACGTACCCTACCTTAATTAATTTGTTTGCATAAAAGAATTCTGATAGGATCAGGCATTTTCTCCACTTAGCAGTGAAAGCCGTAAGTCATAGTGCTCAAGCACTATGCAAGTAAAATGTTTGCTGACGCCTTCTCTGAGGGTCAGCTGAAGAAGAACACAAAGCAGAGCAGAACTAATGTTTCCAGACAGGATAAAAATATGTAAAAATAAATTTGAAATTTAGATTAGCATTCAACATATGGTTTGCATTAATTATTTCTGGCCTTTCTGAAAAATTAGTGGAGATCAAGACTAAACATATGTATGAAAATTTGAGAGAAAAGTGGAGATTGTTACTTGACCTTGTAGTCACACTATCTATCATAAATATATAGCTTTAGAGTTATGTTAGAAGCAGAGGGTTGCTAGAATGCTTAAATTGTCAAAGATAAACAGGCTGCCAAAGAACAGAAAAAAACCTGACTGTTTAAAGTCTAACAAGTAATTCTCTTCTAAAGAATCTACCTCATTTTCTCAACCATTAAACCCAGGTTTCTCTCTCTGTTAAGACCAGGTAACTAACTTAGACAACTATACTTAGACAATTACTCTAATGCACCCAGAAGCTAAAATACATAACACCAGATATTTATCCAATGAAAATCAAGACATCACTGTGAAATGTTGTTGATGAAGCAAGCTGTTTCATTAAAAGTAAAAACATTGCACACAGTCTTAGCATGCTAGTAAGTTACTGAAATTAGTTATCTACCAGAAGAGAGATTTCAAAATTGAAAAAGACGCTGACAACTTTTAAGTGTAAGAGACATTATTTGTCGCCCACATAGTGCAAAAAAGACACAGCACTGTTTGTTGCTGTTTAACACAGAAAATGTTAACAATATCTAAAATATGTGGAGATGGGTTCTTGTTTGTTATTCACCTTTTTCAGAAATACATGAAAATGCACATTTTCATGCAGTTGTACATACTGCATGCTGTAGTTGTACATACTGCAGTTGTACATACTGCTTCTGTAGTACCCTTGACAATGACAGTGTAACTGAAACCCTACTGTTTCTGCAAATTGCAGCTCCTGTGAGAAAACCCACTTGGGCACAGAAGTTGATCTGTAAACTGTGAATTATTTATACCCTACTTTGTCATGGCAAGAAGTGCTGACTGACGCCTAAGAAGACTACATTACCATTTTGTGTGGTTTGCCAAAACCTGTTTCACAGTCTGCCAGAGCATGCTGCTGTGCCTGGGGAATCAGACAACAGACTAAATAGACCACTTCCTGCAGAAGAGGTACATCCTGCTAGAAAACTGGAAAGTATGCCATTTTTGGGGAGGCTACAAAAATTGCCATGAACATAGCACACTACAAACTGCAGGACACTACCCCTATTCCAGCTGTTATCTTTAAATACGCTCTGAGCTACTAACCCTGAGCAACCACACTGATAAGAGTACGTTGTGTTGGATAATGTCACATATGAGACATGAAGTAAGAAGACACCAGACCAAACCTTCAATCACAGAAAATCAGCATTATCCCATAGAACACATATCCTGTCATGTATTCTTTAGTTAGACTACAAACCAAATGACAAATGGACATTTTCCTTGTTAAATACATGCATGTTTTTTCCTAAGTCCTGAACCATGGTCCCAAACGTGCATGCACACACACACACATAACCTGGCTGACAGATATGGGGGGAATCTCTGAAAGATGCAGAATGGTTCTGTTTCAGCAATGGAGACAAATTTGCCATATCATGATGTTTCTTTTCTGTTTGCTTTGAAGCTATCACACCTTCATATTTTGATACTTGCTTACTACAGCCATAGTAGTGGGTGGCTGAAAATATGTTCTCTGCACACTGGATCTTAAAAACTGTTTTTTTTAAAGTAAAACCTAAAATTACCAAACTGGTGAACAAGAATGTAAAAATTAAGAAACACATTTTAAAAACCCCTGACACTTTCTGTTTACGTACGAGCGCCTTCAGTTCTAATCCTCTGTGACGGCATACTAGGTTCTCCTGTCCCCAAAGTGTTTGTTGCTATTATCCGGAATTCATATTCCATCCATGGAATTAAATCTATCACTGTAGCAGATTCCATATTTCCTTCAATATCTGATGGGTCTAAAAAAAAAGATTAAATGCTTTAGAAAACTTAGCAGTTTCATTAGAAATTAAAAATTATAAATTTTCATTAGAAAGCATTTTCACACTTAGTTCAGCAACAGCGTAGTTGATTGTGACAAAACTTGCACTATTCTGCAACCACACATAGACAACTAAAAGGAAATTTGATGTTATACCTTAGGAATATCACATTTTACAAGGAGTACCCACAGCAGTGACTGGGAATTTGGAAACTGTAACACTATCTTGGATAAACCCTTATTGACTTCTAAGTTTTAACTGGATGTGAACCAGTATATGTAGTTATGAGATTTCCTTACTAATTACATATTGTAGCTGTAGAATTGCATTTTACCGACAGACAAATGCAATGAGAAACCTGTAATGCAGAAACAGTAAAATAAAAATTCATTACATGGACAGACAAGGGCTAGACATGTAGGGTTCAATCAATTGATGAAGAGTGGTTTATAAAATGTGGTCCTAATTTGGTGCACCTAATTAGTGAGCATGCTATAACTTGCTATCTGGTTCTGATCAACAAAGGTAAATGTTCCTGTAATTCCTGTGAAAAGATTTGTTATTGTCATAAGGATGAGCCTCTTTATCATATATAAAATTAGTAACTCATGACTGCCTGCAATTCACAGACAATAGGGGTTGTTTCTACAGCTGGCTGCAACTGTGGAAAGACAGAGGATTTTCATTTACATACAAACGAGTTGTTTGTCAAATTAGAGTCTTGTGTTCAGAGGAGGATGAGAACTGAGATATTCTGCACTGGAAAGACAGCTGATTTGGGATTAAAATATAAATGCAATGCCTGCAGAAAACAGGCAACAACAATGTAAGCACTAGATGGTGACACCACTTCCCTCCTCCTAATGATCATTAAAATTTCATTCCAAAGTGAGGTCCTGAAGGAGAAAGGAACACACTTTCCATTTTTCTTTCTACCTGCCCACCACCCTCCCTCACCCTTATTCAAATTATTTTTTCTGTCTAGTCAGCAAAGCTATTGGAAACCTCTCATGTCATACAAGTTGGGGTATAAATTTGACGCCCCTTCCTGGGCTACATCTGATCTCTTAATTTAATCTTACTGTCCCACAGATTCCCAGAACAATTATGAACACTTGGCACAATGAGAATCTGATCCCCTTAACTGGAAAGAGCAACATAAATGTAAAAAACTTCTTCCATAATTCATTAATACATATTTCCACACTGTAAAGTAGATAACACTTCTTTCACAAAACACACGCAGTATTATGAAACCTGAGATGAATGATTTGGTCAGGGGAATAATGCTAGTAGTAATAATAACAATATTTCCAAAATACAATGCCAAAATATATTTTCTTATTTCACACATTGCGAATTAGCAGCATTAACTGATAGCCTAAGCATTTGGTGACAGATCAATTTGGATTGTTCATCATGCTTCATTAATCTGAAAGTTAACACTGAATCAAACTGGGAGCAGCTCACCAATTAAGTAAAAGCTTGCAGGGATGCCAGTGATGGTTACTATGGTGATTTTACCTATTTTGAGGGAATCATATATTTATCAAAAATTCCTAAGTGTGTCTCAAATGAAAAAGTAATGATTTTGAAAACATCAGAATAGTTACTTTCAATGTTTCATAAATTAATAATGTGTATCTTTTGTGTTAGCATATTTTAAAAGGAATTCAACAATCTAGATTCCTCCCTGTCCCACCCAAAACGTAAATTCCACTCAACATTCTTTAGGGTAAGATTCAAAGTCTGACTGAATGTCTCAAAGACTATCTCAGTAATTCTGAGAAGCAAAGAACTTCAGAGATGCAGAGTTCATCCCATCATGCCTATAACATTGCAAGTAGGGAATCTTCCCAAGAAGTGAGAAGAGTGGTTTCAAATCTTGAATCAGACAGAATGAAGATCTGAAACCAACACTTATGTTAACTCTTACACCTCCATTTCCAGTTCCAGTAACAGGACAAAAACAGTGTCAGTTGCCACCTGAAATTCTTCACATTTCCTTATATTCTTTAATTGAAAACTACAGAATTAATAAGAAATGAAATTAACTTATCCTGAGAAAACAGAGGCTCCCTCCTGCATATATTGTTACTGAACGAAAGAATCAGTTATTTGAACAGCTCTCATTTCTACATCAATCATTTTTTTTAAAGTTCAAAGAAATCTACTCTACAGAAGCCATTAAACAAGATTTAAGAGATAAGAAGGGGCTGGGGAACCTTCTGGGTTTATTTTCCAAGCTACTTTGACATAAAAAATATCAGTGCTGGCTGATGGAGGCAATCATATCCAAGAGAACCACATATACTACATAATCTAAAAGAAAAATATGATGAAAGGCAAAAGGCCTACTATATCTAACTTTTTACTCTAAAAAATGTAACAGATTTTCAGTTCAGTATGTCAGTCTATTTCTTACACATCTGTAGTTTCAAGTGAAAATTTAAATGGAAGACAATGGCTGAAACTATTAATACTCTTAGTATTTAGAAATGCTGAGTATGTGATATCTTAATTCCATAGGAAAGCACTTAAGTTGTAATTTATAATGGTGGGATAACGAAACATATTGGCAGGAAAATTCTGCACAGCTTGTGACAATGCTATCCTTCATAAAGCATTCAGAGATACCAGTAGTTTAAAAAATTGTTAAATTTACGTTTTTATGTTAAGTCCTGCATAAAATTATGTTAGCATGTCCTGTGCTCAGGTAGATTTCTCTTTAACTGCAATTTTGTGGCACAATGATGACATCCAGTGGTTAGAAGGATAATCTTAGCTATCTTTTCTCTAGGAGTGCCAGTTTAAATGCAATTGGAACTTAGTCTGCTCCCAGGAAAAAGCAGACAATTTTAACCAGCTTTCTCCATAACAAATACAGAAACGAAGACAACCACTTTTCATTCAAATTAACCTGTAAATAAATTCTTATGATTCCAGTAGTTGCTGTTGAATGTTTTAAGCAACAAGGCAAGAGGCAAAAAAACAGGTAGCAACTGTAGCCAGTTCTTTTCTGCATTTCTTGATATACAGCTCAGGCCCTCCAAATGCTGGGAACAAAACTGTTGACAAGACACTGACAGGACAGTAAACCTGCAGGAAACATTAATAGCATCTCTGGTTTCCTTCTACTGTGATTACTTTCTGATTAGTCTAACTTTCTAACAATCATACTTTAAAACTTACTGTCTTTATTACTTTTGGCATTACTCTTACCTGTTTTGGCATCCTTCCACTCTTCAGATAGAAAGGTTTTTGACTGGATAGTGTATTTAGAAATAGGACTGTGATTGTCTGTTCCACGACTCCAGGTAAGTGCTACAGCAGTGTCTCTAATTTCTTCTACTCTTATACCTCCAGGGGGGCCAGGAGGACCTGGGGAAAAGAAAAAAGAAAAAAAAAAAGTACAATTAACAAATTAAATATGCTAAAAATATTAAATGTTCATCAACTTTTAATATTCTATGGAATGATTCATAGGACAGCTGCTCTTGCATTTTATAACTACCATATAAAACTTCCATGATTCTTGCCTAATCAGTACTGAGATAATCTTAAGTGAAAAGATGATACTTTGAAAATGTTGCTGCTCTTTTTACCAAACAAAACTGAACTCAGAAAAAAACCCAGCAAATGTGCCTTCTCAAATTCTACCTAATGATGATCTTACTGTGGCCCACCTTTAACCTATACTTGTGCTTGTGCATTATAGGCCCTGGCTACAAGTTACGTGGAAAACCCTGTAACTTATTTTGGAGAAAAATCATACCTTAAAAGAGATTTCTATAGATCTCTTCCCATTTTTCTTGGCCTTCATATTACCCCTGTGTGGTAAACCCCTCATCAGGTTCAAAGTCCCTACAAAGTTCTGGTTTTGTTATTGTGCTTCAGTTTCATATGATACACAGATGACTGATACATACTAACTGTTGTGTAAAAACAGATACAATGCATTAGGAGTACTGAAACATATTTTCTGCTTCAACATTCAGAGATAATAATGTGCCAACATGATTCAGATAATTATCCCACAACCTGATTGAACAAATCCCAGAGAATATTAAAAAAGCCCAACAATACCATAATATATTTCTCTGCACTATTTACAGAGAAACCACAGAGAATCAAAATAACTAACAAGAATAGAAGGAGATTTCTACATCAGATCTAAACAAACAGTGTGCCAAATGTTTTTTCAGCTCTTGAGCTCTTTTTTTCTCCATACAGCTAAGCAAAAGGACTCAAATGAAATTAACTGAATCAAAAGCATATAATACTAGCATATATTGTTGTTCCTTGGTTTCCTTCAAGCAAGCAATTTCATTCCTTACACCTCCCTTTCAAAGTAAGGACTAAATACCTCACTACATGTGGAAATAGCTTCTTACTCTTCACAAAGGATGCACAAAATAGAAACTGTTGTTAAGAACAGATTTTTAAGATGAAGGTTGCTGATCAACTCTCCACCCTGGTAGCACGCATATTTGCTATCCCAGCTCTAAGGACACACATAGGTAAGGTCTGATGAGAGACCTGTTCTCCTGCAAGACTGTTCACTTCAGAAGCCTGCAGGGTGGAAGGTGTGGAAAGGTTCATCAGTCCCAGCAACTTTTTTCTTTCTTCAAGAGATACACCTTACAGCTTCTCACCTCACCATCAGCTTCTGAAAATGGCATCTCTCAGGAAACACCAAGGGCCATAGGAAAAGGCTCCATAGGAAAGCTGATACTGGACCCACAATTAACCCTGAGATTGGTAGTTCCTTTAGCAATGGGGCATGATTCCACTGGGTCCAAATACAGTGGGCAGAGCCAGGTGCTGCTATGGTAGTCCCAGGCACCACGGGCAGTGAACTGCGTGCATCCAGGTGACAAAGTGCTGCATATATTCCAGCAGTTCATCCAGGAGGCAGTTACCCAGAGCACAGCCTGAAGCACATCCCAGAAGCAGGTAGAGCCAGAGCTGGAAGCAGGCACTCACTAACACAGCCCCAGCAAGGCCAACACAGGGCCAGTAAGGTCTGTAGGTGCATGCAGGGGCTGCAGAGTCTTCAGCATACTAACATCATTAACATCATTAACAATTCATCAAAGATCACATAGAACACTCCATGGGAAATGTTAAATTGTTAA
The DNA here is from genome assembly GCA_013397075.1 of Rhabdornis inornatus. Lineage (NCBI taxonomy): Eukaryota > Metazoa > Chordata > Aves > Passeriformes > Rhabdornithidae > Rhabdornis > Rhabdornis inornatus. The sequence goes on from VWZS01009069.1 coordinate 190,386, forward strand.
CTGTTAAATTGTTTTGTGGACAAAACATCTGCATGTGCCTGCAGTGACAGTGGCTATCCCTTTACTGCTCCCTGACGACATGCTCTGGAACACAGCTCTTTGTTTTCATACTCTGTTGTCGCCTCTTCCTTCCTTCAATGCAGTGAAACTACAATCCCAAATTGGTCATATTTCACAAGATATTTACTCTTGGCCTGGTAAGATGCTGAGTCTTACACTCACAAAAAAGGCAGCCGTAAGCAGAAATGTGTTCATTGTATTAAAATCTGGATTTTGAGAACAAAATGAATGCTAATTTCTTCTACAAAATAGTCTCTGAGAAATGGCTCTAATTACTGGGTTGGAAGAGGAATCAGAAGCTTGATAAGGCACCTTGTCTTTTAATTTTTAAAAGGAATTGCTTACATAATACTAAGGCATATGAACAGATTCTACTCTTTTACTTTGCAGATCTATTCTGTCATTTCACCAGTTACCATATTTGCTTTGACATTTTGTCCAAAACTGATGACATTTCATGGGCTGTTAATACCCAGCAAAAATCAAATGCAGAAATACTCAACTGCACAACAACCTGAGATGACAGAAGTTCAGAACCGTGACACCAGCTGTACTTCAGCTGCTACACAGCTCTGTGGTGTAACTCGAATGAGGGGCAAAACACAACAGCAAGGCAACTCAATGTACAAGTAACAGAGGCTTGAACTGTCAGCAAAACAGTGTATTAGCACTTCAGAATGTGCTATGCCCACAGGCATAAAAGAGAGCAAAATGCCCAAAGGACATTAAGCCTTTAAAACTTCACGCTGTTAACAGATCTTGTAGGACACACACTATATGAGCAAGAAGAGCATTTTGAGACTGCAGTAACACTTAACAGACATGAATCAGATAAAAACAGCGTGATAAACAACCTGAGACGTCTTGGTTTCTGTAATTTGAAAACTTAGAATCCTTTTAATGTAGGCCTAGTATTATACACAATAATTTAATCCATACAGCTTTATGAAAAATGAGAAGTGACTTAGAAATGTATCCAGGAGATACATTGAAATGACCCTTGAAATATATTTTTAATAATGAACACCAAATTGAACTATCTAAAAATTGCTTTCACCTAAGGAAAATACCCATAATCAAAAAACCTTTATTTCTTTTCAGGAAAACATGTTCTCAGTTAGACCTCTAAATGTCTGCAACCAAATCAGTACCCTGAGCAGACTTTCATGACTTTGCATGTTTATGTGCTACTCATTTTAATTTCTACTATCTGTTGATGAGAAATCACATATCCTAAACAATCAGAAACACTCTTTTCTTGGTGTCTTGTCTAGGTGAAAACCAGTCACATTTCTGTATTACCTGTAAGCTTACCTCTTACCACAAGGTCAGCTGAAGCTGAGGAGTTGTCCACAATTGTCTGAGCAGTGCACATGTACCTCCCTGCATGCCGCAGCTGAACATTTTTAATCAGCAGCTCACCATTGGATTTAATCTGTCACAAAAACAACACTTAGTGAAACTGGTAAATATCCCTGTGAAGCTACATGATACCTGTCTGCACATTTCTCCCAAGTGATTTACAGTGGTTGCTATTCCTAAAAAGTAAGTAAGTGCTTACTTTGAGAATGGATCACCCTCAAACATACATCTGATTTACAGTGATGCCTGGAAACCCAAGGCATCAATAGGACAGCTGTTGAAAGTGTCCCGTCTTTCCTGAGGAGCTGCAGCTTTTTACTGGACATGAAAAAACAGACACCTAAGTAAATTAAGTCAGTATTTCCCTCTTACTTTTTGAAGCCTATATCTGAACACTAAATTGAGCCAAGAATTCGTTCATAAACCACAGTCAGATGATTTTTCTGCACCATTACTTGCTTTTTTTAAACACATTGGCAGGATAGCATGTCATGGAGTCCTACTAAGAGAGCAGCATGCTGCTTGGCTCTTTTTTAATCCTAAAGCAGTACCTGAGTTTTGATCTCAGAGAGGCTACAAGCACAGCCTAAACAAAGGTGCACCAAGACCTGCCCTGTACTCCTCTGCCCTCTCTTGCTGCTGAGGCTCCTGTCAGGCTGGACATGCTCTTCCCCTGGCTCAGCTCTCACTGCTCCTTGGCAAACAGCGGGACCCCAGGGAAGCTATTTATCATTCAACAAGGCACATACACTCATCATCCCAGACCCTAATCCTTCCTTAACACTCTTCACCAATGCCAGACTATTGGGAAATACGCAGCAATGTTTTCAGATGGCTGTGTGGGCTGCTGGCTACCTTTGGCTGTACAGAGAGACAAACAGAATATAGTACTTTTATCCCATGACACTTCTGAGTAACCAGATGTGCGCCTGTAAAAGAACGAGTAGAACAGAGACTGCTAGGTGCACCACAGCTATTTCTTAATGAAAACACATTTTCAGCACTTAAGTGTTAAAAACTAACACACTTGAAATATTTTGCTTTTCCATCCTGCATTTTACTCCAGAAAAAGATTACTAGGGTAAATCAATGGGTTATACATGTGCTAGTCTTAAAGGGATTTCACAAAAAATCCAAAAATTCTCTCCAAAATACATCTTAACTTTCATGGGAGTGAAAGTGCTACAAAAAATTAACACATGGGTTTATATCACACTATATCAACAGGGGCAACATTCAGATTTCCTAATTCACTGAAAATTGTTCAAAAATATAACTGCAAACACT
>VWZS01009069.1:193121-234258 GCA_013397075.1 Rhabdornis inornatus
CCCCCCCCCAAAAAAAAAAAAGAAAATCATGACTCCATAGAATTTTACATGCAGGAATAAAAGCAATTCATATGCAAAATGGTATGTACAAAAAGAAACTGGAAAAATATTTAGGTGTAGGAATTAGTGCTATCATTATCACAGACTCTGGGTAACAAAAAAGACCTTTGACACAATCTCAAATATTAGGGCTGTGTCTCTGCATTTAGACATTCAGAAGAAATGAAATAAAGCTAATGCCATCCAGTTTATGTTTCCCAATTGAAAAGGATGAGGGAAGAAAGTAAGGTTAAATCTTTTCCAAATGCTCTGAAACTAGAATGAGAGTTTACAGTCTATATTTAGGGGAGATTAAAATACCCAGATAACACTACCCTTTTCCTTTCCAGACTCCAGCAAGAATTTTGGTTTCCAGCTTCAATTTCTGCAGGCATAAAATTTCAGCACAAACTGAAATCCATTAACATGAATTTTTTTAGATTCAACATAAGAATTCACATATTTAAGAAATTACTGTGGCAAATAAATAATTGAGTAAAAGAAGAATCAAGCACACATAAAAGAAAGTGCTTGATTCTGGCTAGCAATACTTCAGCTGACTGCTTTACAGGATCAGCAAGAAAGGCAGGTTACACTGTGCCTTCTTTTTTTTTGAGTGATGCAAGTGCTGATAACAAGGATCAAACAGATCTGCTGGATCAGTGAACAATCCAGTATTCCTGATATATTCCATATAATTAGTCTCTTAGTTATTATTAAACTATTTTCATGTGTGTATATATATATATATTCACACTTTTCACTCAAGGCTAATATGACATGGCTTTTAATTTGATTTGTCGAAGTGCATGCAGCCTACAGAGATGAGGAGAGTCTGGGTTAGTGTCATTTCTGTGTTCAAGCCTCCCCAGTTTATTCATGAGAACTCCAAGGAGACTGCTGTTGCAGACAGCATCCTTTGAAAATCTGCTGGAATTACTACATAAGTGAACACTGTCCGGCTGAACACCTGACTAATCACGTGAGCTCCGCAGTGGGCTGAGCAATTCTGTCAACAGCTTCCAGGGAACAAAGAAGGCAGGTACCTGCTCCTCTGCTCTACAAAAAATTACAACAAAGAAGCTGCAAAACATCAGACTCTTTGACTTTTCAGTTCCTGTTTTTCACATGGTTGTTGATATTTTGGTGTGTGTTGTTTTTGTTTATTTATTTATTTTTTAATTCTGCTCTTACTGGTTTTGGTTTTAATAAAAAAGACAAACAGTTCCCTATTTGACTGCTGTGTATCAGTTCATTAACACTAAATGTCATCCTAGAAAGAACGACAGTGCCTGTGATTCTCTGATCACGGCTTGCATTTTTATCTGCAAATAAACTTCAGCAAATGCTGGTCAAAGCAATAAGGTTTAGAAACAGACCAGAACTCTCATAATCATATTATTACTTCAATAACAAATTATTACAAATTCTGACTAGAACTAGTACCCATTAGTTTCTATGTTAGCACTTTAATTAAAATACTTTATTGTATTCATTAACAATGTGCCCATATACTTGCACGAACAATAATTACCCTTACGGGAACTTGGTCTTATAACCTAAATGATGAAAAACAGATGGAAAAATGTAACATAATTTTTAAAAATCATCAATATATGTATAGATATGTACAGTATGTGTAAATATGTATAGTATAGATATGGTGTTGTATCTTGTTGCTTCAGAAGCTCTCCTGGAGCAAGGTTTTATGGAGTTGGTAATGAAGCTTTCCATACCTCCAAAGAAGCCTAAGTACTTGGTGGTAAAAGAAGAGCTTACCAAGCAAAATGCAAGCACAGGCATCAGCGAATTCTGCCCACAAATTAGATACGAATGTACTGTATGTTTTCATCCAAAAACCTCAGCTTGGCTACATTTAAAAATGCCTTCCTTAACTCAGAGAAAGACTGAATCACAGACTGGAAATAGTGATAGAAATACTCAGGGATGTTCCAAGGGTATCTGTGGTTCACCACTCAGTATTTAGCAAGTTTCAAGCCAATACTTTCATCATATAAGCCTTATATTTATGATTTAATAGCGATGTCAAAAATACCATTCTATGACCTATTTCTGATAGTCACTGTTTTTTCTGACCATCACCTTTGCCAGTGCACTAAATTGCCGAAACCCATCAGAATGTGCCCTGTACAATTAAGAATCATTTATAAGAATCTGGTGTTTTGATGGAAAATGGTGTTTATCCACTTTTGTTGGGCCCTCAGAGACAATAAAGGAACTTCTGTTAATATGACTTACAAGCCTTTTGTAATAAGAAAGTTAACTTAGCAGAAATAGAAGAATCTGGTAAGCAGAGACAGAGTGTTTTTTTTTAAAATACAGATTCTAAAATTAGACATCTAATCTTCAGCATTGTTTAATACACAAAAGATGCAAAATGGTAAGAGAATCAGTAAGAAATAATCTGGAAGAAATAGGATTCTTGGTGATGAGATCAGTTTGTCCAAAGCAAGAAATAATTTTTAAAATCTTTTTCTACTACCTGTACCTAAAATTAATAACTCTAAATGAGCTCATGTGAATTGGTTTGATCCTGCCAGTACAGAATTAGCTGTGTGGTTGCTAAAACCAGAACAGATAATCCAACAGCTGTTGAGGTATGTAAATGTAAATGTGATTATGGATATTTTCCTGATACTGACATCAGAGACATGTGGACAACATCACCAGTGCAACACTACTGTCTTAATCCTATTCACCTGAGACCTTGTTTTGTTTTCTAAGCCATAGCTACAGATAAATAAAAATCCCAGCAGGATAATGATGACAGTCATTCCCACTAAAGAATCTTTTCCTTCAGTGAGCTATATTTATATATAAAGGATATACAGTGTTAGTTCTATGCTTGAGATGTGGACTGAGAAGTATTTCCAACACATATACTGTTCTTCTCCGTTCAGCCCACCGCTGAGAATTCCTGAGGACACTGTGCTTTGTACCAGCATCCCTGTGGTAATGGGCCTTGTCATTTCACTTATAACAGCAGAAAAAGCCTAGGTACTTGCTCACTTACGCTCATGGCCCACAGTGTTATGGCTGATGACAAAAATTCACAATACACTGCAAACTACTTTTCTCTGAGCAGTGTCCACACCTGGCTTTCCCAGCTCCTGCTATCTAACTACAGAAGATACATGAATTTTGGTAGCCTGGTAAGTCTCACAAGCACATAAATGTTACAGCCAACTGCTTTTGCAGAGTATTTTTAAGTTCTAGCACAGAAGTTGGCAGATCTTCATCTTCTAAATGAATTACAATTTTTTGTGCTGTAAGTAGAATAAGTTTCCTCAAAGGCTTCTGCCAGAGAAAACTGCTTGTTGGCTTTGCCCTCAGCATTATTGTATCTTCTGCTTTCCTTCCCCTCCTTGCTCTTAACCACTGACTCCATCTATCTCATTCCATGGGCACTACGTCATTATTAGGCCATTGCCTCTAAACATTACCCCAAACCTACCCAAAACAGGGTAGCTTTGGAATAATATTTAGAGTGACTTCCAGCTCACTCATGTCTAAAGCACCTCCCTAATACATCAGGGCACTGAAAGCAGTGTATTGAGACAGTACCTTGAGAGAGTCCTGGAACTCTCTTTCATTAAAAGAAAACCAGTAAGCAGTTGATTTGGTCAGTCATTCTTCATCAACAAACAGCTGCCACTTTAGTAAGTTTAAAAACTGTACTAAATGAGCTCACTACAACTCTGGCTTTGTTCTAGTCCATAAATAACCTCTTCTTCCTACTCAGTGTGTAACTGAGCTTTCCTATTTTGAATAACCTGGTTTAAGCCACAAGGTGACCTGCTTAGTGGGTGAGGGAAAGGCTGTGGATGTTGTCTGCTGGACTTCAGGAAAACCTTCGACACCATTTGCCATAACATTATCCTGGAGAAACTGGTTTCCTATGGCTTGGATGGGTGGACTGTTTGCTGGGAAAGAACTGTCTGGGTGGCCAGGCTCAGAGAGTGGTGGTGAATGGAGTTACATCCAGCTGGCAGCCAGTCACCAGTGGGGTTCTCCAGGGCTCAGTACTGGGGCCAGTCCTGTTTAATATCTTCAGTGATGATCTGGATGAGAGGATCAAATGCACACTCAGTGAGTTTGCAGAGGACACCAAGTTGGGCAGGAGTGTTGATCTGCTGGAGGGCAAGAAGGCTCTGCAGGACGATCTGGACAGGCCGGATCAATGAGCCAAGGCCAATTTTATGAGGTGAAGGCTAGGTGTGGGTCCCACACTTGGGTGACAACAACCCCTGGCAGTGCTTCAGCATGGGGGAAGAGTGGCTGGAAAGTGGCCCAGTGGAAAAGGACCTGGGGGTGCTGGTTGACAGCAGCTGAACATAAGCCAGCACATGCCCAGGTGACCCAGAAGACCAATGGCATCCTGGCTTGTATGTGAAAAAGTGTGGCCAGCAGGACTAGGGCAGTGATTGTCACTCTGTACTTGGCACTGGTGAGGAGGCACTCCAAGTACTGTGTTCAGTTTTGGGCCCCTCATAGCAAGAAAGACATTGAGGTGCCGGAGCAAGTCCAGAGAAGGGCAACAAAAGCTGGTGATTGGATTGGAGCACAAGCGTGATGAGGAGCAGCTGAGAGAACTGTGGATGTTCAGCCTGGAGAAGAGGCTGAGGTGGGACCTTATCACTACTTACAACTACCTAAAGTAGTGGGGGTTGGTCTCTTCTCCTAAACAACAAGGGAAAAATTTCTCTGTGGAAAGGGTTGTCAGACATTGGAACAGAATACTCTGGGAAGTGGTTGAATTTTCAACCCTGGAAGTATTTAGATGTACAGATGTGGCACTTAGAGATATGGTTTAGAGGTGGACTTCATAGTGCTGGGTTAACAGCTAGACTCAATGTTCTTAAAAGGTCTTTTCCATCCTAAACTATTCTATGATTCTATAATTCTGTCTAAATATTTTACTCCAATTCTTCAGTTCTTTTGAACTTTCTACTAATTTCCTGGTCTACAGTTGGAGCTAGACTAAACACTCTGCAAGGAGGACTACCAGGGAAAGCAATGAAGAAAAATGGAAATTAAAATCCTTGTTTATTTTCTGCTGCAGGTAACAGTGGAATCATGAAATAGTTTAGGTTGGAATATAGATTTATACAATAAAATGAAGTCTCTCCATACCAATCTATTGAAGCAGGAGCATGCAGTAGAATAACTTCTTCTATTTATGTCCAGCCAATGAACTGCAATTTAAAACAATGCACAAAAACCAGGCAGCTATAAATCTCTACTCGTCTAATCTGATTTTTATAGTTCAACTTGTTATTTGTTGTTTACAAAACCATCGGTTTTTGGAGAAGAAACAAAGCGTTTTGGCAAACGCTGTCTCCAATCTAGAATTCATCTCTCCTCTTTCAGAAATCTGCCATGTGAATTTTGGTATCTGGACTAACCACCTTTAACAATTAAACAAAGAAACAGTCTCTTCCATGTGTGTTGCATTTAAATGAAATGTACCTCTCTGGCTGTGTATGTCCAGAATATTATGAGTGTCATCCTAGAAGACTGTAAAGCTTTCTGTACTTCAAAGAGAGATAAAGTAAGAGGAATAATATTTGCATAAGGAAAAAGCAAGCTTTTCAGTATTCAGAGAAGTCTACACTACTGCAGGTTAACCACAAGAGAGCTGCAGGGATACAGAGCTGGTTATACACAGATACCTTGGATGCAGAAGCTACTTCAAAGCTGAATAGGGCCTGAGCTATGGGTCCTGCAAGTTCTATGCTGAATAGAGCTGCCTTTGTCTGCCTTTGTGCCATGCCCCTGCACCTATGAACACTGGAGACAACACCGCAAAAACTCAGAATTCACACTTCAGAGTCAGTGTGGATTCAGCATGTCTTAATTCCTGCTCTGTAGCAGTCATGACACTGTGGTGTGTCAGCATCAGCTTGAGAAATGCCCCTTTATATGAAAATGTCAAAGGTAACAAGTCAGTTGTGTCTATGACAAAATTAATCACCTGGCTTTACTGTATTTTTCCATCACCACTTAATCTTTCTTTGAATACTTAAAGAAGAAAGCTATTTTCAAGCAGGTTAACTTCCTGAACACTTGTACAATGAAATTTAATTTATTAAAGATAAAATGGTGATAAAAATGTCAGGGTTTCAGGTTCACTGGTATCACTTAAGACAACTAATAAATAATGTAGCAAACAGAAATACTGCTGATATGGAAAGCTTTTTAAAATGTGTCATGTCACTAAGACAACTACGGACTAAATTTGAACTCTTCCTAAGTCTATGTACAAGTTTCTATGACTTGAACCAGTTAAATTATGAAGCTCCTTTTCCTGACTATCCATACAAATGGACTAGTGTGACTCAAAAGTATAAAAAAAAGACTTTTTTGTAATGAACTTAAAGGAATATTCTTATTTGGATACCGTATGTATTTTTAAATATAAATATCTTAAAAGTAATCTTTTCAATCTTTAAAAATATATGATAAAAATCAGATCTATAAATAACAAACAAAGAAACATTAAGAGTTTTCCAGATTACTTGAAGAGTATCTTTTTGGGACCTGAAAATATGTGCTAATGTTCAGTTCCTCAATCAAATGATCAGGAGAACCACCACACATAAAGTTAAAAGTAATCTATTTAATAGTAATATTTTGAAGACTCCATTTGACTCTTTGGAAGATAACCAATTTTTTTTTTCTTTTTTTCCCCTTTACATACTGCTGTCACAGGAAATGAAAAAAGGACAAATATCCTTTTGAGAAATTAATTTTAGTACTAATGTAATGCAAATTAGCTTTGCCTTCAGCAATGATAGAGATACCAAAACTTGCATTTAAAGAAAGAAGAATTATGCAGGTGTTTACCTGAATTTAATTAGCATTTCATTATGTCTATATGACAATAATAATAAAAAATAAATTAAAATAAAACATAAATTAATGGTGATACTATCAGAGGGACAGATGAGGATCCTTCATCAACAGGAAATTATAGCACAGAGTACATGCTTCACGTACCAGGCAACCTTAATATTCACAGTGGAATATCTTTTTCTTTTGTGTTTGTGAAGTGCTGGTGAGCACGTTTCAAGCTCAGCAGTTTGGGCTGCTGCTGTCAAGTGTAAACCAGCTCACCCTTTACATCCAAGAAAGCCTGAGCAAACCTGCCACCCAGCGACTTCAGCTCAGAACTGCCAGGGAGAGGGAAACTAACAAGAGAAAAGAGAAAATCCCTCTGCTCGCCCAGAAAGGAGAAAAACCCTTAATGCAACAATACAATAACAAATAGAATAGAAAATGAATAGAACAGAAATACAGAAAGTGCATATTCCTCTTAATTATATCCTACATAAACCATTGCATTGGATTTGCTGAATTTGTTAAAAAATTCTGCATTTGTTATTACTTAAGCACCGAACCACCTAATACCTACAAATGCAGATTTCAAATGCAATCCTAGTGTGCCCTCTGTCCCAGACAAAGACCCAGGCGCCCACTGGTGGAAGAGTAACAAAGACTATTTGCACTTGCTTTGCATTTGAAAGCCCAGAATTAAGGCTTAGGAATTCAAAACAAAAAGATGCCTCTGATAAAATAATTTCTTCCAGTATCGACAGATTAAATGCAAAACAAACCAAGAAATATCCTTCAAGAAGAAGGATATCCTTCAGGGGTTGTTCAGGTTACTTACTGACAAGTAAATTATATATAAATATATAAATGGATATATAGATCTAAACTACTTAATTTTAAAGGTCTAAGTGAATTAAGAGTTCTTCAGCTTCTTTTGAATCCTGTGGAGTATCCCTATAATCCATTGAAAAAGGAAACATTCCAGCACAAGATTCAACACATACATGAAGAGAAGCACCTCTTTCCCTCCCTCTGCAGATCACAGAAAGTTTGTAGAGACCAAGGTAGTCTAGAAAAATTAGGGTAATTTGGTTTTGAAATTAAGCACTTCAATAAAGGGTCCAAAATACTGTGGAGATAATCAGAATTTGAGATCAGGAGTCCAGGACCACTGGCTATCTGGAAGATGAAACAGGTAGCTGGGAACTAAATAGTGTCAATCTTCCAAGAGAATGACACATTTTCTGAAGGGCTTATTTGGTCCCATATTTGTCAACTTGAAATGCTTTGCTAGAAAGTGCCTAAAATCAGGATTAAATTTCAGAATTAATTTCCCTTAAAAGGAAAAATAATCCAGTTTATGTCTATTTTCATTATTTAGAGGAAACCCCAAAAAGTATACATCAGTGATATAAAAATTTTTGTTTAACATGTTCGACACATGATCTACAGATGGAGAAAGCTCAGGTTCCTTTCTCTTGCACTACGAACTCTTTTGATAAAGCTATTTTTACATTCCTTCCACACTAAAATAACAGATTCACCAACACTTTCAGTCTGTTTTTCTGTTCTATGGAACAAATTTCTTTGTGTGATATCTGCCAGGTAGATAAAAGCAATCAACTAAATAAAATCTGACACAGACTGATTTTATTTGCTCTCTTTGCTCTTTTACAAGGAGTTAGTTTACTGGGGCTTTATTCTTTAAGCTCAATTTTTGTCTAACACTCAAACTCATTCCAGTCTTTATCTATGGACAAACTAATGAAATTAGGAGGCAATTCAAGCTTTTTCAAGGTATTCCTATGCATTAATTACTCTACTGGAGTGTAAATATAGACCTATTGAAACTGTGACTTATTAGCCACCTGCAGGAAATGTTTTGAAAGATACCAGTGTACAGGAGAATACATACTTATTAATTCCTGAGGCAACACAAAATACACTGCAGACTACTTACTATCCTGCTACGGAGAGTGGACATAGACTTTCAGGAGATTTATTGCAGAAAGGAATGTATATCTTTGAGTTTCAATGTTCATCAGCTGATCTTAGCATACTACTACTGGCTTGTTGGATGTGTTCTCTCACTGAAAGAGAGCAGCGTGGCTTCTTAACTGTGTCTTACAACTCAGCAAATGAACAGGCTGAGGCAACTCTTGACTCCTCAAAGGGCTGTTTTGTTCCAAATCAGACTAAAATAGTTACACTTTAAACATCTTTTCACATAGAGATAAACAGATACTGAAAGCAAAAAAGAGGAATCTCTTGGTCCATGGATGATTAGATAATGTTGCCAGCCTAGGAGAAGGACTCTTTAGGAGGCATTGGTTCATCATTTTGAACACAGAGACAAAACTAAATGTGATCCCTGGTGTTCCCAGACACTACAACTACCATTAGCAACCTTTTCTCTCCAAAGACACAGTTTCCTTGGAAGCACAAAAAAAAGGGTATCTAAATATGAGGATTTTTGTATAATTTAAATCCAGAATAACAGAATAAATATTTACACAAGCAGGGAACCACTTGGAGGTTGCTGAATAATATGTGATTAAACATAACAAGAAAGGATTTCTAATAGAGATATTAATTTTAAATGAACCTGATAAAAGACTCTAAAAACATAACCATATATGAAAATACAAAGGAACTATGATTGTTCTATATGCCAAAATCAGTACCTTTGTATTAACTTGTTTAGCCCTCACATAAACTGTTCTTCCTCAGTGTTTACAGACTGTTTGACTCCTACCCACCATCTGGCCCAGTTTTGTGCCAAATTCCAGAAGTGTTGATGAGAAAAACATGGGTAAGTAAAAATGAATGCATATGCAAACTTTTTTGAGGTAATCTGCACCCTGTTTACAATCAAGCTATCTACTTACCATCCACTTTCACTAATAATCAGAGTGAGATTTACCTGAGGTACCAAAATACTTACATCAATTTAGGTATCTGATTTCAGGTATCTGCCTGCAAGTGTGTAAGTGTCTGTAAGGTGTCTGAACTGCGATTCTATTTTATGTTCTTGACCTATTGGACCCCAACTGACACAGAAAAGGCAACTAATCACAACAAAGGAAACTAGGCTTTCATGTATTAAATATGGATCTATAGTATCTTACCATAACATTCCGTTCATAATGTTCGTGTTCTTTCTCAAAATCTATTACAAAGCCATTTAGAGACCAAATAAATGTCAGGTCTAATGTGGGATCATGGGATGCAATGCATTGCATGGTAGCATTCTCTCCAACGGTGACATCAACATTCAACGGAGCTAAAGTAATCCTTGTAGCTTCTGTGAAGTTAATGGCAAACATGGAAAATTCCAATAAATAAATATTTATTCAAACATAAGCTCGGTTCTGTAACTGTTTGATCATACATTAAACCACTCCCTCAAAGTCTAGTCTGTATGTTATTCATACAACTACATTTCAAAGGACCAAACTGAAGACAACAAAGAAAACATTTTGCAACTAAAATACCTGACTTCTGTTTAGCGGTTTAAATCTCTGAATCCCATTACAACTATTTTTATTCATCGACTATGTCTCAAGTAGAAGGAAGGCACATGATGAATCTTACATGACTTGTATTGCGTTTCTTGTTTTAATTATAATATTTCCTATGTTTTAAAACTTGTCTCTTTAACGAATGGAAAGTTCCACTTGATTAGGCCAAGTCAGAGTGCTAAGCTACCAAATATAGTGAACACACTAAAATATGTCGATTAATGTATCTTGTTTAGCAATCTCTTATGGAAAAATCAACCCTGAAAAGTGAGATACAGTGTTAGAACTGATACAAACATACACAGTTTCAACTGAGCAATATGCTTTAAACGCATCTTTTCAGTGTTAATGAGCAATTAAATTAGCAAGATGCAGAACAGCTTGAAAAAGTAGTGCAATGCTGGAACAAAGATCAGTCATTTTGAATTAAGGGATTCTACCCAGAACAAACTCAGTATTTAATTATATTATATATAATTCTGAGGCTTACCTGTCATTTCTAGAACACCAGTGCTATTGGCTTTTCCTCGGTTATTTTCTGCAAAACAGGTGTAGCGACCTTCATCCAGCTTTGTGACATTGATAATTTCCAGGCTCCCATCATCCCAGATACGTATGCTATGGAAAGTGCAAAAATACACTAAGAGAAATTAGACTCTATATTAGAAAGCAATGCTTCCTGTAGAACTGTAGAAAGTGAAAGAACAAACCACAAACATCATTTGAAAGCTCACTACTACTAATCTAACCACTGGATTTATAAACACGCCTACAGTAAAAAATATTTTAAAAGGCTGTGGCATGGTTAGGTATCTCAGATTGCTGGAGCAAGAGAATGCACTTCTATTCACTTCTATTCACTTCTATTGTACTCATTCAAGTATTTTTCTTAAGAGTTCTGTGGTACAATCCAATTCTTAAACCAGACTGGATAAAGTTGGATACCCTGCCAACTCTTTGAATCCATACTGCCAACAACATCTTGGCATATTATTTTCCTGAAGTTACACATTCTTCTGTCCCTGAAGTCTGCCAAATGGAGAATCATCCTACAGCACACATAGATACATAAGGTTACATTTTTAAGGCTCAAAGTGTTCACTAACAGTCAATACTAACCGGCTCCCATTTACAAGCAATTCTGTTCCTTTGCTCCAGGAGAATTTTGGCTTAGGAGCAGCTTTAGGCTTGCATTCAATGATTACACGACCCCCTTTAGCTGCTAGGATTTTCTTCTTCATAGGGTTCAGTTCAAAAGTAGGAGGTGAAGCTGAAAGCAAAATTTAACACAAATACTGCTGTTAGTGATTTTACTGCAAAATAAAATTTGTTTGCAACACACAATAAATGACAAAATTATTGAATTGTTTAAAAATGTTCATTATTCAGACTAGTGAGAAAAAATATTAATGATACAGAGATGTACTGGGAATGGTGATCTACAAGAAACAAGGAAAATCACTACGTAGCTCTGTGCTACACTAGAGGTTTCTTTCTACTGATTTCTCAACTTTCATCTGAGTTTAATCTAACAAGATCAAAGTCCACTGAAAGTTCCTCCATTTCAAAAGGCCTTTTGATCAGTCCTAATAAAATTCAGATTCCTGGAGATAAATCTCTTTAACAAGTGGCTCACTCAATCATAATTCCGAAGAACACTTGGGTTTACTTTTCAGTGGTTTTAACCCTCTCTACAAACTAAAACTTCTTATTCTCTGTGGTTTTCTGTTTGGCCAGCTGGCTTTAGGTGCAGTCTCAGATGTGCAAGAGTATTGAGACATGACTGTCAGAAGCACCACACTTCTCTGAGGTCAGATCTTTGCTAACTAATTTTCTCTTTGTTTGAAACCAAATGAAAGAAAAAAAGCTTTTAATTATTTTGCATCTTGGCATACCATTGTTAATCATGCCAGCAAGTGTGTGCACAGCCTGAGGAAATAAGGCTATTATTTAATTACAGAAGTAGAGAGCAAAACTCTGACCAATATCCCACATATTACCAACACTGAATTTTGAAAACGCACATATAAAAACTGCTCATTTTGTGTAAACCAAGCTGGTAGTGAGTAGATAGTAATAGAAGAATAGTGTAAAATGAAGTATTGTTGTGCAATGGGTTGGGAAAACCAAGAATAATTTATTTATTGGGAAAAATCTGAAGGCAGGTGTGAGACAGAAAGAACAGAACCTACCAAAGGGAAATCTAGAAAAATGTCATACAGCCAGTGTGTCTGCTCTGATGAAATCATAAAAACATCAGAAACTGTTTTAAGCCTGAGAACTCTGGATCTGAGAGTCAAACTTCCAACAGGATACTCATTGGGAAACACAATGGATTCATAACTACATCCAGCCATCAAATGGCACAGCTATATTGCATACAAGCATTGTGACTTCAGTGTAAGGGGCAGTTGAAAGCAAAGCCAAAGGGCAGAGTGAAGACAAAGAGCTTCAAAGGCCAAGTAAGTGAAAACACAGTTTCTTAAAAAGCAGATTTTGCCTCACAGAGGAGTGATCATATGTGAGCAAAAATGAAAATGCTTCTTAACCAGTTTTGCAAGCTTAAAAGTGTAGGCTGCAACTCTATGCGCTTCATATAACTTCAGCGCTATCAGTTCTGAGGGGGAACAGCAGGAAACAAGCATCATAAATACAAACAGAAAACATGCCCCACAAGTTGGTAAATTTATTCCTCAAGCGTTTGTCAAAAAACAACTAGAGAGCTCAAATAAACCCCATCTCACCTAGATTGTATGAGAGTTCTTAGTTTCATCCTCACAGGAATCTGTTACTAAACAGTACTTGCAAATATAACTGCTATCTTACTTAACCCTGAAATTGTAAATAGAGAAATAATCCCACTGACCCACAATCTTCAGTTCAGCATTTGCATAAATAATTCCGTGCATATTTTCTGCTATACACTGGTACATGCCGGCATCGTCAAAGGTCAGACTTTGCATTCTTAATTCACCTTTCCGGAACTAAAACACAGAATCAATAAAATAACAAGGTATTAACTATAAACTACATAAGCTGAAAAATCCACACCCATCCACATTCTTTCTTTCTTTGTTTTTTTCTTTTTTCATTTTTTTGGTAACATTGGGTTCATCTTTTTTTAAAGAAAGATCCAGTGTAATTCAATACTTAAATTTCTGGAAAAGTCCTAGTTGAGCGTCAGTAGACAAATTTACTCTCCAGTCTCCTGTTATGACATCAATGCAAAAACTACTGACTCAGAAATAAGAAACAAGGAATTAAATTAATTTTAAGCACATAAGCTTTGTTATGCCATGCTCACTGGTCAGTACTTTCCATTGTTACATCATTTTCCAACAGGAAAACATCAAAGCAAGTCCCAGTGAGATAGGAGCTTTTCAGAAGATTCCTCTGGGAGATAGTACAGAC
Source organism: Rhabdornis inornatus (assembly GCA_013397075.1). NCBI lineage: Eukaryota > Metazoa > Chordata > Aves > Passeriformes > Rhabdornithidae > Rhabdornis > Rhabdornis inornatus. Next base: position 206,948 of record VWZS01009069.1, read on the forward strand.
TATTTTCTATTACTTTGTTTTAATGTAAAAAAGAAAAATCAGTCAATAAAATAAGGTAGTTAAGGTGGGATATTTTGCAAATTAAAAATAGATATTAATCAGTTTTTTTAAAGATCATGTTAATGTATTCCATTTTCTTGTGAAAATCAAGCTGAAAGCTTTAACTCTTGTATCTAAGTACATTGGAGCATATGGAGTGGAAAATTAAGAGAACAGTACTTAGCTGAAAAGAGAACAGATTAAAGGAAATATATTTTCTGACTGTTTTATGTGAAAATATTTTCATCAGATTTTATACAAGGAATCTTTGTTATGCGCTAAATGAACTGCCTAATTACAAGTTATCTGAGTTAGAAACAAATTATATTTTTTACATAATTAACATATTTCTGCTATCTTCTATTTGGAAATCATCATCATAGTAACACACAGCATAATCTTCTGGTGTACTACTGGAGACTTACACATTGAGTTCTGCAATCCAGTATGCAGATTTTGTATGTGAAAGCCAAGTTCAGTGGGGACCAGCAAGTAACTCACTCATTAAATTCTTTGTTTGCAATAACTACCAAAGCTAGACAATCTTGTTTTTCCTGATTTAAGCCACCTCCATATAGCAGATGGTGATATCCCTCTTGTCCCCCCAACATCATGTATTTTTCTTAAGATATACAGTCAAAAAACAAGATGCCTCATTGTCTTTTTTTGTTTGCTTGCCAAGATAAGAGTCACCACAGCTCAGGAGATGCAGAGCTGCATTGTGCCCTCATATTCTCTTGGTTTTTTAATGGCTTTTCATATAGTATAAGCGATAGACTTTGAGTACACTGTTGAAATGCCTGAATAGGTTTTTGCCAGAGAAGCTGCAGATGTCCCATCCCTGGAATTATTCAAGGGCAGCAACAGCAACCAAGGCTAGTGAATGGTGCCCCTGCCCATGGCTAGGGGTTTGGAACTAAACAATCTTTAAGGAACCTTCCAAAACAAACTGTTCTGTGATTCCACGATTCTAGGACAGAAAATCTACTCTGTTTAAACCAAATATCCAATGTAATAGAATTAAATTATCAAACAGTACTTCTTCAAACTTCTTTTAAATACCACCTAAACATTTGCAACACTCTGTTTAGAAAAAGGTGAAAAAATACAGGATATAGAAATACCACTGATAATTTAAAAAAATAATCGTTATTGTCACATCTCCACTAATTATTTTGTCTTATATTTTTAAAGACACATTCGTGTTTAATGTGGGAAAAAGGATTAATTTTAAGAAGAAGCTGATAGACATTTTTTATTCAGAGTGAAGAGCATTTACTTACACAGACCAGGAGAAAAAGGGAAAAGTTTACCTCCTAAACATGTGGCCAAAAGTTAAGTTCATAATTCAAAACTGAATACTAAATAGCCTGAAGAAATAAGAGAAGATTGAAATGAAACATTAAAAAAAAGATTTTAATGCCTCATGCAAGTGGCATCAGCAAATATTTAGATCATTATAATGAATTTTCCTTTAGCTTTTTAATAATGCATGCTTCAAAAAACTGTTTCCATGAGCTAACCTCTCAAGCCTGTGTTACCTAAAGCAATACACTCACCGAGGCACCATTCTTCAGCCACCTAATTGTTGGAATAGGCTTGCCCGTAGCTACACAAGGCCAGTAGAGGTCACTGCCTATATCCCTTTCTGTGTCATTGATATGTTCTACCCACTCAGGAGCAGCTGCAGAACAAAATACATGATGCATTGTAAATATAGCACATACATATTAGTACTATGTTGTATTAATTCCACTGCTTTTTTTCCATTATACTTAAACAGGCAACTCAAAGTAATGATGATAAGTCAACAATGCACCAGCACAAAAAAGAATGTAGTTTTTGTCTTATCACCTAGATTAAAAAAAGATTCAAATTTCTTTTTATGAGAAGAAAATACAGAATTAAAATAATGGTTCCTGAATGACAGAAGACATTAGTTATTACAACTTATATTGATCTGCAGATTATTCAGTGTGGAAATGACTCAGCAGCACTGTGAAAATGATAGTTTAATGACAAGAAATTGTGCAAAACTGTGTACGTAGTGAAAGGATCTCCAAGAAATCATTCTCTTAGTCCAAAGAGTATACATGAGAAATTAATATTGAGAACAGTCCAGCATATTTGCTTTTGCTAAGCAAACAAACCAGTTTATTAGCTTTACTTATTATAAGCAGTAATAACCTTCCCACACTAATTTTTGAGTTTGATCTACTGAAGTTCTAGCACTTAACTGAGGATCTTCACTCAGAAGATCTTCCGTACAGCCAATGAAAAAGACATAAATCTTCTGAGGGTGGTTCAGATGTTTATCATGTCATGGTTTTGTGGCATAAACCTCAGACAAGAAGCGAAGTTACTTGGGATGATTTCACTATGAGCAGTAAGATACAATTTTTGGTTGCCTAGTTTAACCAAATGCATCAAGGGATGTGACAGAGGGTGGATGAATAAAGAACTACGCATAGCTAGTAAGACAGAGAACTAAGACAGAAAACACAAGCAAAATGAGAAAACAAGAAATCGTAACAAATCTAATGGTCTCTTCCCAGAAGTTCTATCACTTTGAGTACTATAAACTGATTTAATTCACATTATGCATGAGTATATTAACACAGAATTGTCAAAGTGTATATACCAGCAATCATAACCAGACATATTGAGCAGTTTTTCAATTATTACATATATATCATGCCTGGCATTTAATGCAAGAATTTTGATGCTGCTCTATTAACTTGAAGAGCAGTGTGTGAGGATGACAGTTGATAGATAGAATCAACACTGACATCAACTGAGAAAACACAGATATTTCCAACACAAGTGACAGCAACACAGATCATCAAGAATAAAACTGTTCTTCCTACCTTGTACATAGACTCTTGCTTGATGTTTATCTTTTCCTTTATAGTTTTCAGCTTCACACTCATAGAGTCCTTCGTCTTCATACTGAATATTGAAGATCTTAAGAACTGCACCAGACATGCTTATCTCAGCAGAGGCTGGCAGGGGTTCAAGGTATTTACTCCATCTGAGTTCAGGAACCGGACTTGAAAAGGTACAATAAAGTACAAATCAGTGTGTTCAAGAACTGGCGGTTAAATTGCAGACTACAAAAAGAGCATTTGATCATGAAATGTGTATTTTCATTCCCCGAAATATGAAAGCAATTAGTGCTGTACAATAACTTTAAAACACACTTACTTTCCAAGAGCAAAACACTCCAGTGTCACGTTCTGCCCCAGGAGAGCATACGTGTCCTTGAACTTCACCTTGATATCAGCAGGATATACTTTTGCTCCTAATACGAAAAAAAAGGTTCTAAGAAAAGGCATGTCAGAAGGTTATACAGCTATTAAAATTTCCACAGTTGAGTAAAACTTTTCTTTGAATTCCAGACAAAATTCTTCTTTGCATTGCATAAACAGCCTGTCACTTCATAAAGCACTAAAGCACGAAACTTTTACTAGGTAAGGCACAATTGTTTTACTCAGCAACTAGTTATCTTTCTCTGGATGACAAATCCTAACACTTTTTACAGAATTTCTAATTGCATTTGAAGCTGTGTGGCTAGACAAAAACCTGACTTTGTTTTCCACAGGTTTTTTACTGGATAGAATACTTCGAATTATTTTGAATTTAAGCTCAATTTTATCTCAATAAGGGTAGGAAGGAGCTAGAGAAAGCAAATCTACAGTTTAGTGAGTGCACAGGGATGCAAATGTAATCAAATCTCCCCACAAGCAATCGCTTAGGAACACTCTAGCAGTTCTAGATGAAGATGGCAGTGTGAATACTGGAATATTTGGTCAAAGATTGCTAATTTGAAACTATACAAATTCCATCAGTAATATGGAAAATTTTACAGGTGAAAGGGTCACTGAAAAATTGATGATCAGTTTATGAGAATCTAGTGACTGACAGTCTGAAGTGGCAAAAGGGAATTTGACTCCTATTTGGAAAACATGCAGTTCTCCTGAAGAAACTGTGGCAAATAATCCAGTAATACAAAGCCACAGAAGCATCTTAGGAGATTGTCTGTGAGACACAAAGCTCTTAGGCCACCACTGGATATGAAGTTACGTCAGGGGAAAAGCATTTTCCTCTCTCATGGGGGATTTTCTGGGGGAAAAAAAGTAAATCCTGAAGCTGTTCATTAACATTTACATGAAATTTCTGCTTTACAGTCATACTCCTTTGAACCAATTCCAAGACTAGAAAAGATATTGAAGATTTTGGGATGAGATCAGGGGCTTATCATATAAAAGAGATGGGGATTCTAGGGATAAGAATTCTGTTCTCAATTATTTGAAAGGAAGTTTCTGAATTAATCCATTAAGATTTCTTTCACAAAGTTTTCACTGTGGATGAGAATGATTTGTACCTCTGCATCTGAAACACCAAGTAACATTCTGCAGTAGCCATTATAATCCTCTGTACAGAAATGAAAGCAGTTATGAATTAGCGAAATTATAATACAAACAGTTAAAATGCTGTGCATGGTATTTACAATAAATACTTACGATCAGATTGTGGAATAAGTGGAATAAATTTACTGAATACACTCTTTGTTATTGAAGGGCTGGACACAAAACATGAATAATTGCCCTTATCTGATGCTTCCACATTTGCAATGTAGAGATTGCCATTCGTCTGTGACACAAATCGTCGTTTGTCCAAAGCAATGAACACTGGGAACTCATTTAGAAGCCAGCGATAACTGAGGTCATCTGGAGGAAAATATTTTAGTCAATATTCAAACCCAACACTATCAGCTATTTAAACCCCAGAATACTGTCTGCATATAAATCACTTGAGTCTGATTTCTAGGTTACAGATCTTTTTTTTTGGAGAGGCAGCTATGTGAGAGAGATTTATACATGTCTCAGGAGCCAGCTCATTACTGTCTACCCTGAACACTGGGCACTGCTGCTGTCAGTGCAGGTTGCTGGGGACCTGGCTACACTGTGCACACCTTGCCCTGGGCACAACCATCCCAAGGGAGCTAGAGTGGGATGGGATGGGATGGGATGGGATGGGATGGGATGGGATGGGATGGGATGGGAGAGGCAGCTGGGCCTTGTCTTTATGTAACTGAGAAGCTGGGAAGTTTTCACCAGTCTTGTGATTTAGACAAAACCTTAGAATATTTTAACTAGCAATACATCTCCATTCTTCAGTTCTTTGCAATGCTTAAACTGAGCAAGAAAACAAAATCATTATTCCATTTTACAAGGTAGAAGAGATGCTAACATTTCATCCCTCCTGATGGAACTCCAGATGCTTGAGATTACAGGTATAATCCCTGCAGAGATCTTCAGTAGCTAATGATAAGAGAAAGTCACTTCCGGAGAATAAATAATCTAATCTCTGGGGGTGCTTCTGCTGTTCCATGATTTTAACAGAAGCCCATGATCATAGCAGTTGAGGTGACTTTACTAGGTGAAATGAATGGTCAACACATGGTCAACAACAAACATATTCAAACCAGAAACCAAATCTAAATGGTGATTCTCAATCTGCACAAAAGTTACTGCTTAAGTAAACATAAATGAAAGTTGCAAAAATAAATGCTGATTTATTTTTCACTCTTAAGACATTGGAAATGAAGCACTTTTAGCTGAATTACCTGGGTAGTGGTAAGGGGGCTCACAAAGAAGCACTGCTCCAACACCTTCCCGTACTTTAACCTCATAACGTTCCTCAGGTGGAAAGGGATCCAGATCTAGTTTTTAAAAAAGCAAGGGGAGAAGAATATGGATTTTAGCTACAGCAACTTTCTATTATCATCATTACTTTCAGTCCTGTAGAGATTATTACAGAAATACATAAATACATGGCAGATAGAAATTTTTTGACCCCTAATGCCAGTTTTACTTATTTGTCATTACCAAATGAAATTTTTTTACATTATTTTTGTCATCATAATTACAAATGCCAGGGGAAAGAAAGAAGTAATGCAGACTTTATCCCTAAGAGTAGTTAGGTTTAAAATATTTTAATGAGTTTTAAGGCACTGGATCTCAAAAGTATGTACAGTATTCTCAGATAGACTAATTATATGAGTATATGAAGTATATGAGAGAATATGGGTTTTGTTCCACAGTTTCAGTAAATCTGACAGCAAAACAAAATTACAGCTGGTCAAGACTTTTGAACTCTTCTAAATGGTTATTGACATTTTTCAATCGGTTTATGCATAAGCAAAAGAAAAAAACTTTCACTAAAAACCAGATATTTTCAACATTAACTTTAGCAACTCTATTCAGTTCTCTAAAAACAGTGATTGTAGAAAGAAATGTTTTTTATAGGTGATCATTAAAAAGGAGAAAGGAAGAAATACAACAGTATAAAGAAGAATGACAGCTGTTTTTTTTAAAAATAGATATTTATCAGTTTCCAGCTATCTTTTCACTATTCCTTACCTTTTTACCCTATTTCAGTTTACATACTAAAACACTGTATATCTGTTCAGTAGAAATATGCAGAAAACATGCCTCAGACTGTTTTGGTTCTATTTTTTCATCTATTAGGTTTATTAGTTTACTTTTTTATCCTATTGATTATTCAGGACTGACATGACTGAAGTCTGCTTTAGGTATAAATAAATATCCCACAAATTGAATGTTGATGTTTTCTCCATTAAAAGGAAGTAACAACCTGGCCTTCAATTTTTTTCTAGAAGATACTCTGGGTAGCTAAAGACTAAGACTATATCAACGATGATACGATCCATCAGCTCATTATAGCTTCTGACTTTCCCTAATATTTGTTGTCCCACAGTCTCACAAGTACTATCAGAAAGCTGAACTTTTCACTTCATGTCTGATCTTCTACAGCAAGGAGTTAATTTGGAGGGGCACCAAACCCGTAGTAGCAGGGCACCCAGGGCTTTGCGAATGGACTCAGTTAGAGAGGGTTCCTTTTTTTTTGCATTCCTTTTTTTGCCCTCTGATGATAAAATATATCTGGGGAGAAGGTATCTAAAGGCAAAATAAAACAAAAATCGCAAACGCTGTCTTAAGTCTGTAAAATTTTGCTTTAGTCCTCATTTAGTACATCAGTTTTTTACAACTCATGTATTTGGTGATATGCAGGTCTTCACAAGACTAGCTCACGAGTGTCAGAAGTTCACAGAAATTTCCCCCAGCAGGATTTATTCATTGTAGCCTAGGAGTAGGAGCATACTTTACTAGCAAGTACTGTGACTTCCTTCTGCAGTTGTGTTTGTACTGCACCTCATCACCACATGCCCTCACTCAAGTCTTTCTTCTGTGACTATTTCCCCTCAGGTCCTACCATGATTTTAAAAGAGTCTGGACATTTATCTCCAGATCTGGCTCCATGAGTCTCTTCAATTAATAATTTAACAATAACTCACTGGGAAGGCTGTTATGTCAGCCGAATGCTAAAGAATATAAAATGCTTACAAACTTGTTTCGTGTTGATCTCTGCAGACTAAGGCACTTAAGATACTGTTTTTACAGAGTAATACAGATACAGCACACGTTAGCAGAATACACTGCAATGTAAAACATTGGGCATTCCTAGCTAACCATAGATTCTCTATATTCTGACATAAACAATGGCTTACATCCAAAACTCAGAGTGGCTTCACTGCTTCTGACAGTTCCAAAGATATTCGACACTACACAGACGTATTTTCCAGCATCCCTTGATTTCTCTGGATTATTGATAACAAGTCTGCCTCCCACCATACTGTAGCGCTCCTTTGTTAAATCAATATCCCAGTTGTTCAGTTTCCACCTATTTAAAAAGAAAAGCCAGATGTAAGATTAGGCCCCAAAAAGCAAACCTGGTAAGAAATATGATGTGAAAAACAACTCATAAATTCTGACAAACTATGCAGGAAGTTATTAATATACTTACATACAAGTTTTAAGTCTTCCTTCAGCAAGAGACACAGATTTGAACTCCAGGGGTCTTTTAAACATAACAGTGTCAGTTCTTCCTTCTTAGAGATGTGACATACTTTGTTAAAACATAGCTGCTGGCCAAGCAGTAAGAGATGCTTGAGCTGCCTGGGAATGAGCTAGCCACCCACCAAACACAGATTTTTCAAACATACCTCAAATAAATATTGAAGGCCAGACAGGATAAAAATGTACTCCCTCTGCATTTTTAAAGTATGGGATAATGAGAGATTTTTGTAAACCTGCTGCAGATAATGAAAATGTTTTATAAAACATAATGTGCCTGTAAAGTCAGTGCAAAAACTGTGGTATGCTTCACGTAAGACCTACTTACTACTACTTCAGTAAGTTGCTGGACACTCTTCCCTTAGTTATGGTAAAACCCCACAACCAATTCACTGAATTACCGCGATTTTCACTTGAGGGATTAAGACAGAAACTGGCAGCCGAGTTCTGACCGACTTCTACTTATTTTAAGAAATGTTAAAAAACACGGAGTGGGTACCAGTACTCATGATTTATGTTCGTGTTTATTACTGTGTCCACAAGAGGGAGCCTGTAATCTTAGAAAGGAACTGCCTGGTTCCTATGCACAAATAGCAAAGATGCAACTTTAATACATTTAAAGATCATAAAATTATTTCTGCATAAATATTTTCTTTTTTCATAAGGTGAGGTTGGGCATTAGTATTTGAAAATGATAACACACACACCATTTGTTCATTCACTATGGATGATGTACCTCATTTGGAAGTGGAACTTGCAATTGTCATAGAAAGAAACAATAGTAAGAGTGGCATGAACAACAACAACAACAACAACAACAACAACAAATTTAAAAATCTAATGAAATAGAAGAATTTTAAAGATGAAGCAAATAGAATTTTGATCTTACAGAATTCTAGACATACCACTTCAGTCCTGTGAGACATACTATATGTCTCTGTTCGAAAAAATAAATATATCCTCTGTTCAGAAATATCTAGGTATAAATGTCCTGAGGACAGTTCATCCTGCAATGAAAATGGCAGGAAGAACTTATTTACCTCCGAGACAGAAGAATTTTGGCTCAGTAACTGCTAGAGGATTGAGATAAAGATAACATACTGAGGTATACTAAAAATAATGTGTCAGGAAATAAGAAAGGTTTCCTTGTTCTGTACTGCAATTATCATCACATCACCTATCAATGCTGAATGTCAGATCTGTTCCTAGACAGAGAAGCTCTAGAGGTACAATGCAATTCTTTGAAAGTGATTTTGCTAGTTCAGACTTTGCTGAGCCTACAACAGATAAAGAAGAATGTCAGCATGTATTTAGTCTGTAATCAGCTGTGGATGGTTTGTTTAGTGTGTTTACAGTCTTGTAGACAGGGTTGGGGGAGTCTCTGGACCAACTGGAAGGGATGGGGAAGTACATCAAAGGGTCTCAAATCTTAGCATATGTAATCTCTCCACATTTTCCAAGCATGGCAAGTGGAAGCAAGTGCAACAAAATGTCATGTAGCAGGATCACATTCAAATGGTGGTTCTGTACAGGTAGAGAACCTGTTTAGCATATTTTTAAAAGTGGCAATGAAGATGAAATAAGCTGTTTTGACAGAGTAATACCACAGTTGACCGCGATACTGTAATAGATCTAAAAGAATAGCCAGCAGACTTTATTGTTTTTTCTGTTCCAGAAACCAGTGTGGGAACATACATGAGTGAGTAGTGGGGGCAGGTAATTAATAGGGTAATTTACTGAAATGTGCTGGAATTCAAAATGTAAGGAATTCTCAGAGTATTGAGCCTGTAAGCCAAAGCTTAAAATTAAACACAGTTAAGTAGAGCTAGGTTTAGCTTTAGAGTTTAAAATACAGAAAAAATAATAAGTTTATTTTTGAGTGCAGCAATTTAAGTTTGTGTGTCAGAACAGGATTGGCTAAGAAAGGTCACACTGTAATTAAACAAAATTTCTTAGTATTGGTTTAATAACGTAAATATCTTTGTTGGCAGTGTTTTCTCGGTTAATAAATCCTTAAAGAACCTTGTAACCATAGATCTTGTGATTTCTGAGCCATGCTGTGAACATCTGTAAGACAAACATACCCTTTCTGCCTGTGTAAAAGATACAAAAAAATAAACCGCACTTTATAAAGCAACTCAGAAGTCCCATCTCTCTGCTTCATTCAGAAAAAGATCCCCACAAAAAAATGTAACGTGGGAGCAATAAACCTGCACTTAAAATATGTCACGTAAGAGCAATAAACTCACAGGGTAATTTACTGAAATGGATCTCTTTTGCTGGCAAGATATTGTGTCTGTCTATTACAATGACAGCAGTTTTCTGCCTATGATCAGGTTGTAATTTAGTCACAGTCTTAATACTGGTAATCTTAAGTACATTTCTCTTTACACAATGAGCAGATAATGGCTGACAAACTCATATGAACGCACAACAAAGCACTGCTTTCTACAAAAATATAATTATTGTGCAAGAAGTCATGTGGGAATCTGTATTAAAACTAGTTGAAATGTTTTTTCAGAATGAAGTTTTTCATATCTTCAGTAGCATAGCTGACACATTCTTGATCACTGTTCTGCAACACAGCGGATGCAAAAGCAACATGAGATGTAGAATATCCAGGTTCAACAATCAACACTTCTCCTTTCAGGGCAAAATAGAATTTAAAAAGCTATTCTGAATCAAAAAAAGAACAAAGACTCAAATCTCAGTCAACCTTAGCCTAAGCAAGAAAGACAGCCTCTTAATTTTTTTTAAACATCACATCTTTTTTAAATTTCATATGGATCAGTATTTCTTTCAAAAGCTGAAAATACTTAACACAATACATTGTTTTTAACAATGATTAGACATTTTGTTAAATCGAATCAAGGTTGAGTCTTACTCAAAAATTGTGTACTTCCCCATTTTTTCCTGCCTTGAAGACTTCGCTCCAACCTTTTAAGAGTCAATCATTTAATAACACAATCTGAAATAGCTGCTGAATAAAATATGCAAGATCTGAAAATCAAAACAGGAGATGTTACCTGTAAGTAGGAAAAGGAACTGCTCGAGCTCTGCAGTTCATTGAAACTTGTCCATCTGAAGATTCTTCTGGATAGATGGTATCAATAGGTTGCTCCTCAAAAACAGGTCCGTAACCCTTGTTTCCTTCCTCTGAAAACAGAAGAGTTTCAAAGTAATCACTTTTTAACTAGCAGTCAAACTGAAGATGAATTTGCATCACACATTCAAGAATCAAAATGTGAAGGCAAAATAGTGAGTCACTCGAAGTTAAATTCTATGTGCTTCAGCAAAAATTGAGCAGTATGGGTAACAAAAGCGCTGTCTGTCCTTTACTGCCTCCTGAGAAACAAAGTAACTCACACCTTGTTCCTCTAATACTACCTTGTGTGCCTTCTCTGATGAAATTAATTATTTGTCACTGTTTAGGCCAAATCTGGAGATAATTAGGAACTGAAGATATGTCCCTTAGAAATACAGTGAAACCAACTTACTTCACAGAGAACAAAAAATTCTGATCAAAAAGGTCCACATCCAAAACAACTGCACATGGTTATTCCCGATCTTATAGCCTAATCATGTTCAATGATTTTATTTATTTAGAAAGAATCTTTACTACATCAGACAAAAAACCTCTTCTGTTCAGTATTAAAGCTGAAAATTACATTGCTTCCAGATCACACCTTTCTTTCCTTTAAGGTATGTATTAGCTTCTACACTCCAAAATACAATTTTAAAAAGGTCCTTCACTGAAAATAGTTTCAGTTTGCAAAGTCTAGCACTCAAAGGTGAATAAATGTAAAACAAGTTTGAACACAAATTGTATTTTTAATCTTTATCCTTCATTTGTGGATGCTGTTGTAAAGTTGGTAGAGTCTGCCCACCCCTGCTGCACTCGCTCCTCCTTTATCTCCTCCAAACATACAAGGTTGCTCTCTGAGGTCTAAGAAGCAAGACTAAGAGCAAAGGTGGAATGTTCTGAGGAAATTCTTCTCAGTAAACCCAGAATGTAACTGCTTTTTTTTCTGTGAAAATGTCAAATATGCATTCTAGAATGACTCTCTGAGGAGGCAGTGGATGCTCCATATAGATAAAATTTTGAGACAACATAGTTTTCTCATTCTCACAGGTGTCTGCTGAGACTAAAATAACAGTATGGACACTTGTAAGCAAATTCATGGGAGAACAAAGGAGTACATGACTGCTAACAGGTTCACTTTCCATTCAAGTTCAGAGCTTTGCTCCAAATCCTAGAGATGCCAGAGACTTATGAAATGACTGCAAGAATATTGTAATACAAGGGAAACAAACAAAACAAACACAGTTTTAACGAATAAGGTCTTCAGAGATGGCTGAATAATTTAACTCAAAAGCAATGGTTAAGGATGGAAATGATTTTCAAAAGTAATGGTTAACGATGGAAAAATTTTGCAGTAGTTTCTGTGATGCCTATTTAGAAATTTGCTACATCTTGTAACTTAAAAAATCTTCTCAGATCAGTAAATTTGCCATGTAAAAGATGAATGTTCTTAAATCAACTTATGACTTTGTACTCATGCCCTTAAAAGTCCTGTTTTTGGTCATAAAACATTTTAGACTAAATTAGACAGTTTTTAGGAAACCTATAAAAGAAGAAAGAGTCTCTCTATATACCTAAGGAATATGTATTATACCAGTGTAAAAATACCAAATATACATTAAAACACTCTGCAGATATCTTTTTTATTTTTTCTAAATTCACTATTCATAGATGGAGACTGGATTACAGCAGTATAAGAAGACTGTGTGCAGATAAAAAGCAAGTTCCCTTTTGACTTCAAATCTGGGGTAAAAAAGTCACCATTTCCCTTGAGGACAGGAGCAGGTACAGTAGACATTGTTATGCTCTGAGATATATGCTCAGGCAACTTAATTTTTAAAAACTAATTCATGTAATGAGAATTCTTTCAAAGAAGCAAAGAAGAGTAGCTAGAAAGGCAGAGCTTTTTAAAAACGATCTGCTTTCTTTCACATTTTAAAGCACAACAAGATACAAAAATCTACATATTGCTAGACCAAAAGAAGAACTAATTTCAGACTGAAAAGGCAAGATACACGTACTTGCTCAGAGACTGGAATGACTAAACCAGAAACCTGATGGCATGTTCTGTGCAGTTCTTAAATATGAATACAGAGTAACAACAACCTCTAGCAGCAAATAGCCATATCATAGGCAGCTGACTCTTCACCTTAGGACTCAGATGATGTTACAGAGCACTTAGGCATTTCATGGCATGCATTTTTAATGCTGCCAGAACTATTAATTATACTGAGTGAATGCCTGCTTCTCACACCTATCAAATGTGTTTCATAAAAGCATTTCTGCTGCAATCTATTATGAATCCGGTTTCAGGTGTCTTTCTGAGCAGAATAAGATGCGCACACTGAATTTCAGGTATGGCAAACAATAAGTCTTTCATTCTCAACCACAAGGTGAGCGTGGACCAGTGATATGAAACAGCAAATGGGAGAAAAGAGAAGAGAAAGCAGTTGTGAAAAAATTTGCAAGAAATGTTCACACTTTAAGTGAAGTACCATGACTGTGTGACAAAGTCTGGAGACTGACGAAGGGAAGACTAAGAGCACAAGGAAAAGAAACAGCTCACTGAAGTTGTGCCTACATGAAAAAGAGAAGCAGAGAAAGAAAAAGAAAATGGACGTATTAGGCAAACTGAGGATGCAATGAAGAGCACATTTCCTGTGTTTGAGTCCTGGTTTAGACAAGAGGATGGACCATCTGACATCTGACCTCCCAAACAGTGCCCTATGTTTTGGGTAAATTTCTTGTGAGTTTTTTTTTAAATTGGAGCAGAAGCTATCACCTGACTATTAGAGGCATTCTTCAGTCAATTCTGAAAACAACACTCAGACGTTTCAATAGTGCTAAGAAGTATTAGGAAGTCTGTGCAAAGGTCAAGAAAATATTTTCTCAACTGATTAGATTACAGATCCTGTATAAGAATCTTTCCCTCTGGAAGGTGGTCCTCTGTTCTCTAAGTGACATTTTCTAATGAGTCTTCTCCTTCTCTTTCTGCTTCCTGTACACCTATCTTATTTCCCTGGCACTTAACACTGCCAAAAGTGTCTGCCCGAGACAGTTGTTGGGTGTGAGTATTGATCTATCCTGAAGTGTTGTATCCAGTTACATATTTTAACATGAGAGAGGGACAAAGATCTGTTGACATAGTGCATGGCTAGATCAACCTTGAGTGCTAAAGGATGCTGAATATAAGAGCCTTGGAGCCATTCATTATCAGTTTAACTAAGTTTCAGGCTCTGCATTACCTTTGCAAGACCAGAAACCATTTGATATTTAGAAGTAGATATTGTACTGTTTTCAGTATGTCTCGTACTGTTTTCAAGAGAAATGAGGACCTGCTCGTGTCTGAGAAACTCATGCTCAGAAACAAGATAGTCTGGGAATGAGCCAAAGTATATCTACCAGGCATGCAAAAACATAAACAGGGCACTTCCACATTTCTAAGCACTGGGATCACCAAACACATTATGATTATTTATTTATGGATTTCAGACACTCAGCAGTAGCACGAAATGGTCTTCTAAGATCCAAGCAGGGACAACACAGACAAGGTAAAGAGGTACTAAGTACATCCATCCACTTCTTTTTTTTTGGAAGAAAATTCTTATCTCTCTTTAGAAAATGTGAATAATTCTGCACACTGTGATAAAAAGCTCTAAATAGTGTAAATCCTAGCCCCTCAGTTCAGAAATACCTTTTTGAACCTACTGTTCTGGAAAATGTCCAAGCATTAATAATTTAAGGTTTGGGGACTTGATTGTTTTCTTTACTTCTCTCAGTCATGCCAGAAAAGTTGTACTTGGCATTCATGAGAAGGTTATGTGCTGAAGCAGTAATGTGTTCATGTTGAAAAAATTCAGAACGTAGCATCACCATGATGGAGAAGAGAGGGTATATCGTAAATGTAAGTCATCAAGATGCTAAAGGGAAATCATTTTCCAAGAGCCAGTCAGCACTCAAACAGAAAAGGTAACTACTCCAGCACTCCCACCTCATATTATATGAAAGACTAAGATTGTCTTTGGGAAGGCTGCCTCTATTTTTCTGGGCCCACAGGAGCAAGAAAATCTATTTCCTATGTGCCAGTGAGGACATTGAAGAGTCACATAGTTAATGATGTAGTTTCTCCTTTACAACAAGTTTCAAGTATGAAAAGCTCCAGACCCTGGCAAAGCAAGTTTCTCCACTTATGTCTAACAGGGTACAGTTTTCTTGTCTTCACATACTGCCGAGAGGAACTTCAGCCAATACTAATTATTTTATTTTAAACATATTTCCATTTGCCTATTCAATATTTAGATTTTTAGGTGGTTCTTCCTTAAAAATCTAAGTGTTACTTCAAAAGTGACTGAAGAGTCTAACATGTTGATCCCATGGAAAGCCAGTGACCGGCAAATTAGGGATGAAGCTAAAGTGCAGTATTTATTCTGCACAATCTCCCCACACAAGCCTTCCTGGTGCAGGTGAAATACCAGCAACAGGCTCAGAAATTCAGCATGCTGTCCAACAGCATCCTCATGTACTTATCAAAGCAACTGCCTTGCATTGAGAGGGTCTGCATCTTACTGGCTTTCTTGATTTACCAGCCCTCTCTGAAGTTTAAGTTTCTAGTGATTTTTGGAAATTTGGTTGCCTAAAATGCAGAAGGGCTTTTGACATTTTTAACCCTGGATTATTGCCTCATTTTGCACAATTCAGGATAGTTTACTAGAGTGACAAGCTGCCTCCTAAGGCATGATCTGACACAGATACTGTCTGGCTCTGCACTATCAAATCCCAAGGTAAAAAGTAGAACAGTTTTATGAGAAAGAAATTAACAGAGGGACATTTTTCACTATTGATTCCTTTCACAGACAAATGCAATCTACTATTCATTAAGCACAGTAAAATACAGGCTCTTTGCAGCTTTTGATTAGTCTTTTGGAAGAACAAAACAAGCTGTAGCTGAAAAATAGTCTTAATTCTTTTGGTGATAGATTAGTATCCCAAGTGAAGATACACTTTAGTTCACTAATTTATATGGGAAGCAGCAGATGACAGAAAAGTTTGAAATTCAGATTTAGCAACAGGACATGAATCTAATGGGTCAAAGAAAACTTGGAACTGCGTTGGAGAAACGTCAGGGGGAAGTGGAGAAGAGTCAAATATTATCAGTAATAGGCATGAAATAATTTTTTTGGCAGTGGACTGTCAATCACTGACATGTTCCCTGAGGAGTGATTTGCTGTTCTCATCTGCCTTGCACTACTCAAAGTGCACTATGAAAAGCAACTCTTTTAACAACTGTCTGTTCTATCAGTAAGCGGAAGACCAAATTATTTACGGCTTTTTCACCAGTTTATATCTGCAAGACTACATTTCAAACACTAATTTACCTGGAAAATAAATACTGCTCCTATCTCATTGCAGAAGATGATCTCTGCCTATAACTCTGATGCGCTGTTTCATAAAATCTTTGCTTCCCTTCAGTTAAGTAAGTGCGCATTCAGCACTGATGAAAAATGGCCAGTCAATGCAACATATCTCAATTTCTGCCTTTGATTACCACAAAATACAACTGGCTAAAAAAATCAAGGTGTTTACTCTAAAGAAAACTAAATTCCTAAAAACATGCGTATTTCACTTTGGGAAATTGTTTAAGAATTTCCTGCAGTGAGGAAAAAAACAAATAACACAAATAAAACCCCTCAGCTTTTAGAGTCTCAGAATACCAGTCATCACTTCAGGCCTAATTCTGAACATCTCAAGTCAGTGCAGCTTCAGGTTGCTAGCTCTCTGTTCCCCAAACATTTCTAGCTGTTAAAATCTGAAAGCTCTCAACGCTCAGAACATGAATTCTGAATACATTGAGGTTTTTTGGCTGGTATCTTTGAACTTGGGGACGCCCACAGGGTGAGACATCTCAAAACACAATGTATCTGCAAGCTATCAGTTTCCTGGATCCAGAGCAGTTAATATAACACTAGGTCTGTTTATAAAGCATGGTTTGCAAAAACCTAGACTACAGAGTCACAGATAAGTTTGCCAAAGGCAATTTACAGAGTAGAACCACCTAGAACTGTGGATCTAGCACCACCTAGAACTGTGGATCCAGCATCACAGAAGGCAAGAGGAGACACTTTTACAGAGAAAGTGTGTTTTGCTAAAAGATGCTAAAAACAAATTCTTAAATACTCTGCTTTCAACATCTGCTTCCAGTTAACTTGTCTCTTCACTCTGGAACTTGGTCTGTCTTGCTATTTAAATAAGAACTCATGATCTTTACTCAAAAACCATCCCCAATTTACACATCCTCCATTACTGTTGACACTGCCATCATTCCCCTTGGTAACATCATGTGTGAAAGAACACCTCCTAGAACTTGACTTGATCACTCTACTTGTGCTCCTTCTTTCCCTTCAGTATCTTTCACTTTTTAACCACACTGAGAACACTTCCAAGCAACCTGTTATATTTCATCTTGGTTACTCCAGATACCTATTTTCTGGATACAATGGCATTTTCATTGCCAAGAAATAAATTCAAAAAAGACTAACTGCCAGCAGCTCTCACACCCATTTGAAATGAGAAACCGTCCAGCAAGATTCAAGTGCTGGGGCTGAGAAAAGACTGCAACACCAGATTTACATAACCTACATGGGCACCATAAACCCTAGATGATAGAAGCAGATTTTCTCTCCACTCAAAAGGTTAATTAATGATTTATGCGAAGTAGAGCAGGTCGAGGAGCCGAGAGCATGTGCACTACTCAGCCTTGCAGTAATATGCTGGCAGTAACAAACATCCTCTGATTATATAAAACTAGGAGTCTGCCAAATTGGAGGGCGGTGCCATGACTTTAGAGATGGTCACAGGCCTTAACTTTGGCTTTTGATGAAAAATCAAGTAAGTATTTATTCCATACCAGAAGATAAGTTAGGAAATTTCTTTGAACGGTAACAGCACTATTAGAACCTGCCCTGCAGGAGGTTCACAAGCGAGAAGGATTCACAATCCTTCACACCAATGGCTCCTATCTTGTTGTGGGAATCTAAGAGTGCCAAGAACAGTCCAGTAAGAGATCAAACAAACCTTGCTATACAGTGTTAATATGTACTCACACAATGTCATGATAGCCTGCTTTGCTCTTCCTATGTCACTTAGTTGTGACCCTCACAGCACACAACCTTCCAATGCCATTCTCAGGCACCTGCCAGCAGCTACATTCTGGTGCCAAGGCTTTTTTTTATGCTAACAGGGCACAACAGTGATGTGCAGAATACACAGTAACACTAATCATTTGATCCTGCCTTTCAAGAAATTACCTGAACATTTGTTCTCCTTGATTGACTCACCCCTTTTATCTACCAGTGTCCAGCACTTGTTTGGCTACTGCAGCTGATTTTTTTCTTTGATGTCAACAGGTCTGGAGCAAAATCACATGTGTAACATTACTGATAGCACTTCACAGTCTTTTTTTATTATTATTATTTTTATTCTTTCAGGAAAAGCCCAGTATTGAATTAAAGTGGTGAGTTTAAAGTTTTAATTTTGGTGCTATTAGCAAGTCTCATATCTGAACAAAGAAAAAAACTCCTGAAACACACAGCAAATATATTGTGAAGGTATTGATTTTTATTAGGCATCAGTAAATCCTCCATCTAACTCAGATATGGAGTAAAGAACAGCATTCAAAACCACAAAATAAAGTAATGTTCCTGCTACAGCAGAAATCATTCCTCTGAGCTCTAGACTAATTTCTTAAAAGCTATGAGCTTAAATCCCAGTGTAAATCCGATTTTTTGACTCAGTAATAAGGAATATGGTCTCATGGTAGTGAAATTGAGGCAATGCCTGAAATGATATCCCAGATCAAGCAAGTCTGTGACTCTCGAAGTAGGGAAGACTCTAAAGCCTACCTTGAAATGGACCAAAACATTAGTACACAATCTTTGCACTTTTCAAATATTGGTCAGTATTTTGTGCATGCTCTGTTTATGCTAACAATAAAATTCATCCCAGCAACTAAAACCCAGCATTCATTTAAATTGGCATGGAAATCTGAAAAAAGCTTTACAAATCTCAGTGTTGTTTGGAACAGTTGGAATTTTGCCTTCTCACAGACCTCACTCTATCTCTTAAAATGGAGCTAAAATTTCAATTGCAAACATTTCTCTAAATGCAGATGCTAGAAATATGATTCCAGAATTCTTTATTATTTATGGTCCCACCTCTATTTATGAAAAATTTTGTAATTTTTAATAAAAAATTGAAGTCAGAACATGCAGAACTACCCCACTGTATTACGAAAACTACCACTATGCTGGGCTTCTGGAAAATTATGAATTCCAGATGGTGTCAATAATACAGAATTTTGTTTTTCATTATTCTAAACATTTTGATCATCTGTGCACAATAGACAATTTAATATATACTATAATATATATATAATTGTATATATAATAATATATATTATTTTATATATATATATTATATATAATTATATAAATATATATTTTTATAATCTGGAGAAAGGTTTCATTCCGTATATCACATTAGAAAACTCCAAATTTAAAGTACAGATCTGTCTTTTTTCAAACTTTTTATTATGGCAGCCATTCTAATAAATATGCTTCCTGCCAGTTTCACTGTTCACATTTAGTAATCTGTTGTATCTGCACAAATAAATTAAAGCCATACAAACATTCTACTTGTCCTGAAACATATTAAACTAACAACGGTGACTTTAATGAATTAACACAGAAGATCACCTTACCTGCCAGGGAGTAGACAAAACAGGGTGTAATCAGATGATAGATGAAAAACCAAATGGTTATCTTCTGTTCAGCCATTATCTCAAGAGGAATTGTGCACTGCAATGCCATCATTCATAGAACTAAAAATGCCTGTTACAGAGAAAGAAGAGAGAGTGAATAATTCCAACATAAGGCTTTATCTCGTATCACATTTGGCCTGGCATGATTATGCGACTAAACTGAATATTTAAGAGTTAATACAGGAGACAATCTTTTGAATAATAAATGCATCATCAGAATTTCTGGATCAAATTAATTGTCTCTACTATTCAGAGAACACTCTATTTCAGAGTACTCAGATTTTCTGGTGATAGTATAATATGGTAAATGTTAAAACTGAACATCCTTTTTTGCACTTCTCTTCTGGATTTTGTCCTCCATCTCAGCAAATACTACATTTCAATTCATGATTTCAAAGTCTGTAAAAAGAAGACTGCAGTGAAACTGAAGTATATACATCTCTTTCAGATTCATTTTGTCTAGTATATCACTATTTTAAACTTTCAATATACAATTAATGGTCCTTCACAAAGGTGGTTTTATTTTTATGAGTTTCCTTTTAAATACTGAATATAATTATTATTGCAATGTTGTTTTCAAAGGTGTCTCTTTTCCACATGGGAGAAACTCTGCCTGTATATATACTAAAACAAAGCTAAAAAAGCGTGCAGCTTCTTTTGAATATCCTAAGATTTTATAAATTATCTTTCATACTTCTGTAAGATTTGTTACTACTTTCCATCAGAATATTTTGCTAGCTTTTTGCTTCTTGCTGGGGACTATTATCTATTTCTTTAGGGAAACATGTCATCATGTTTGCAATGTGCAATTCTCTAGGTTTTTTTGATGGATTTCTTGTCATGAATATATAAATACATCCGTTACATCCATCACACCTTGTTCTTGCTCCTTGATTGGTTCTGCTCAAGCACTTGTTCAGAACTTTACACAAAGCAAGGCTTCCAGCTTATCACTGACAGAATACTGTATCTCAGCCACATGCTGATATCATCCAGTCCCCTCAGTATATTCATTTTGTTACTACTTCATTATAAAATACGCTTATACATACTTAAACACCCTTCAGTAACATGCATCCCAGGACATGGTGTGTGCTAAAAAAAGAAGACTTGTAGATTAGGGACGTTGTTTAGTGGTAGACTTGGGCAGCTCTGGGTTAGCAGTTGGATTTGCAAGGTGTAATCTCAATGCTCCTGCCTTCCAGCCTCCCATGCCAGGAACTGATGACTGACAGTGACGTCCACCTTTTATCATGACTCCTGCCCTTTCCACATCAAAATTTTTACTAAATTGTTCATTTCCAAAATCCAGATATTTTAGATCTTGTTTTGAAACTGCCCTGTTTCCTACCTCCAACACCGAGAAAGGGGCAATTTTAAATTACAAAGCACAAATCCCAATACACCTGACTCCCTAAGTATGGTCAGGATAAATCCTGTCCCTGTTACAGAGAACCTCTCATCTGAGCTGCTACTGGGCATGGTTGCTGCAGTGCATGTGTCTCACATCTACACCTGAGGTGGCTAGGAATGTGACTTGGCCATCGGGGCCTTTAACTTGTCCCTTCTTTCTCAGAATAATGCTAAGATGTTCATTTGAACATGCCTCAAATAGTGAACCTCCCTTAGAACAGTTTTAGGAATGTGTTGATGAACTCCTAATGCAGGAAAATCACAAAAAATATCACAAGAAAATCTTCTGGCTCAGAAATTACAGGAGCTGTTGCATGTCACATTTTTTTTCCTTTTTAAAGCAGAATAAATCCTAAATGAAAAGTTAAAAGATATATGACCCTACAATTATGGCTGTTACATGAAAACTGTGCTCAGCAGAACAAAGACAAGAGTTAAGCATTGATTCCCCAGAACTGAGATTTATTCAGAAATATTCCCTAGAGAAAGGCTCTTTACACTGGCAACAAACAAATATGCTTACTGTAGCTGGATCCAAGGAGAAGAATTTGCTAAAAATCTTTAGCTTCCCACTTCTGTTGGCACTAATGTTTCTTCAGATTAATTCACTAAAAGGACATCCACAACTATTTCAGGCATCTACCTTGACCAAGGTATGAACCACTGGGTCTGTATGATTCATCCAGAAGACAGTGGTAGATTAGGTCAAGAAGTGACTTTGTATACTTTTCTAGCAGCCACGCCCCGGCTATGACATTCTTGTGATATGACTCTGCCTTGCCCAAAACACTTCTTTCCAAATGACATGAGTAAATTGCATAGTTATGCTGAAATAATGCACATAATTAAATAGCAAAGAAACAGGAACTCTTTAGGGAACAGCAGTAATTACACAGCAGCTCATGGTGATAATAACTGTGTTCAAGTGTATTGATAGAGGAGACTGTTAAGAGCACTCTGTTCTCTGGCATTATGGTCATAGATGGAAGATCCCTCCTCCCTCTCTTCAGCAGAATTTAGGTTTGATTTGGAAAAATGTCTTCTAGTTCTCAAAAAATCCCTTTTTGCTGGCTCAGGAAAAAAAATGGTTTGAACAATGGCTCCAATTGCAGTAAATAAAAATTGCGTCAGTAAATGCTATAAATACTTCATTTTATTCAGAGACAAAAATATCCACCCTGCCAGGATTTAAATCCTTTCCCTACTCTCGTTTCGGCTGAGTGGGTTCTGTATATATAGCACAGCTATCCCTCCTGATTCATCTCAGCTTGTGGGTGAGAAGCTGTTTCCCATCACTCCGCTGAGTTTTGGCAGAACTGGCTGCTATGAGATGAGACAGCATGCAGGTTATTGCTGTGTGTGTGAGGTGGTAGAGCTGTGCACAGTGTTACCACCCAGCTGCCCAAGGAGTTGTCCCGGCAGATCTGAGGTAGCAGCACTGGTGCCAGAGGCAGAACCGTGGGCTGCAGTGCTCATGCAGAACGATCTACTTTTGCTTTACCGCTCTCAACCTTTTTTCTTTGCAGAGTGAGAAGGCTATTGCTGCCTAATTAAAAATTACTCCTGAACAAATGAACAACCCAGTCGCTTTTCTCCTCTGAAAAAGCAGAGTGACTATGTATCTAAACATACTTCCTTCAGTTCCCTCTTCCAAACAAAGCATCACAATTTTAGCAAAAAAGTAAGACATTTTAAAAATATGCAATAAAATGAGCAGGCACTTAACTGCAACCATACCATGTTTAATTACTAATTACTAATGCTCATTAACACACTTAGGTCCCTTTCGACTGTTCAGTTTCCCAAAAGAGCCAGTCACCACTACAGAGCCTTTGCCAGACTCAAAAAAAACAAATCCTGGTGAGCTGTCTGGAGTGTAATCCTCCCAAAGGAGTTGGAAAAAACTGGGGCATTGGCTGCTGAATGGGAAGCATGTTCAATTTTGAACACAGGGACTTGCCAGAGTGCTTCTGGAAGCTTGCAGTGCCTCGTGATGCTTCATTAGGATGAGAGGTGTTCCCAGGACACAAGGATAAACCTGTCTCTCTGTAGTATCCAATTGTAAGGATTCTTTAATCTCTCAAAATGCACTTAAGGAAAATGTCTATATTTTCTGCCATATCCTATGTGGCTTTCTTCAGATCTTCAGTGCACTTTGGCATTTAGTAAAGAGAAAAAGACATCTATTTTACAGCTGTAGAAGCAGACAGTGTTTTCCATCACTTCCCTGCTAAACGCAAACATGCAGATGACAAAATTGTTTTGCAAGGACACAAAGCATTTATAGCGTAGACACAAAAAGAAATCACAAACAGCAGGTAATTGAAGTCAGTTGAATAAAGATTTTCAAGATCAAAGGCAGCACAAATAAGGTAGATAATCTACCAGATTTGAAATCGAGAAGGGATAGGGACAGACAAGGGACTGCAGAGCAACAGTAGGGGATGTTGAAGAGGTGAAGAGGAGACAAAGAAAAGATCTCAACACTACAGAGGGAAGGGATGCCATGTGGGGCATGTAAGTGATCTGCAGGAAGGTGGAAACAATAAACCAGCCCAAAAGGGCTGACAGAACAGAAGGCAGAGAGGTAAAATGAGGGAGATACAGATAGATAGATAAAGGTGTATGAGAATTACCAATCGTCTCTATCAGTAAATCCCAACATTTACCATGGAAGAGCTTTCCTGAACCTTTCTTGTCGAGGCTTTCAGTGTGGGAGCAGCATGATTACTGCATCAGCCCCCGACACCCACTCCGGGCTCCAGTCAGGAACCCCAAGTGCTGAAGAGGAAAAAGGGGGTAGAAGAAAGTGTTTAGGAGCTCTGGTATGGTACACTTAGCTAGAAGAGGTAAATCAAGATGCTTGTTATGATCCTCATTTCCTGGTACATTATGATAATTATAGACATTCAAGTTTTAGAATTGTTAGAGATTCCGTCCAGATTAGACTGTAGATACAACAATCTAGAAAAAATATGTGGCTCTCTATCCTTTTTCGAAAAATGAATATATATATAATTGCAATAATTCCACTTGCAAATTAACACAGTGGCAAGTTATAATCAAAGTCTTTTAGGAGTCACACAATACTTCAGCCTAATCAGTGTTTTGTATTTGTTTTTACTTCAGACTCTTTCAGTGATTTTTGTAAGCATGTAATTGCTTCTCGTCTTTATTTTCTTAGGAGAGTTGGCATTTTCTTCTGTGATAAGTAACTCCTCACAAATCTTATTAGTTGCTCAATATGTAGAAATACCACAGAACATTTTGATTTAGAAAAACAATTACGCACATTGCACATTATTTATTGTATCATTTGTTGTCCTTTTCTGCTCTTTTGGCATTTGCAATTAATTTTGTGATCAGTGAACGAGTCTGACAATCTAGGTAAAAACCTGCCATTAAAAAGGGCACTGAATCTTATTCATAAGTCTGGCTTCCCAACCAGCACCCACACACAATCCAATTCACTTCTGAAGACAATACTTTAGCCACTAGCATTTACAGCTTTCTCTATTACTGGAAAAGTGATGACAGTCAAGTTCCTCGTCACTGCACAGATTTGTCTCATTCCAGTGGTCTGGGATTGCTGTGAGCAAAGTTCCAAGCCAGCCCTGCTCTTACAGCACTGCTGCATCTGCAGAAGATTTTAAGTGTTAGCTGGCTCTCACCTAGGAGTCCAAAAGTGACTTTAGTTCCCTTCATAAACGCATGTAGAAATACTTTATTTCCCTATGATTTCTATAATTATAATCTTCGTTTTTGACAGATTTGTTCAAGTGGAAATGGAATCTCAAATCCACTGCTCACAATACTGCCCACTGGTTCAAACAGTCCATCACCAACAGTCGTGCTTCTAATATTTTCCACTTCATCCTATATAAGGAATACAGCTACACTCTCCTTTTCACATGAATGAAATCCAGCTGAAAGACACATCAATTTGATAGCCCATAAGTAAGATACTCTTCTGGAACAGAATTTACAATTTAAAGGACAATATGCAATGGCATAACAAGAAAGCACAAAGTTGGAGCAACATGAAGTCTAATTCCTCCCCTCCAATAACTCAATGTTTTTAACTGCTTACAGGTGCTAAATAACCAACAATTCAAAAAAACAAACCCAGAATCAGCTTATCAATATATTTTAACAGGCTAAATTAGGAAGTGATTCTATCACTACTGGATAACTCAAACAGCTCTGTGATTTTGCTTAATAAACATTGACTTGGAACTACAAAGAACCAGTATCTTGGAGGAGATCTGGAATTTAATACCACCTGGAATTAAATCTGGACAAAGATGACAAGGAGGACAAGAAGGGGTTCTTCAACTGCACCAATAACAAAAGGAAAACGAAGGATATAATGTGGGTCCATTGCTAAATGGAGTGGGAGCTAATGGATACCCTAACAAGGCTACTTGGAATTATCTTGGAGAGGTTGTGGTGATTAGGAAAAGTGCATGAGGACTGGAAGAACACGAAGGCCACCACGGTCTTCAAAAAAGTCAGCCTCACCTCAATCCTCAGGAAGCTGGTGTAGTGCCTCATTCTGGAGCCCATCTCTATCCACACAAATGACAAGAACGCAATCAGAAGTAGGCAACAAAGTTTCCTTAAAGGACAATCAAGCTTGACCAATCTCATTGCCTTCTACAATAAAACAACTACCTGATGAATGAGGGGAGAGCTGCGGGTATTTTCTAGCTCGACTTCAGCAAGGTTTTCAATGCTGTCTTGCACAACATCCTCTAGTAGGAAAACTCTGGAAGTGCAGGCTGGATCAGTGGACAGCGAGGTGGATTGAGAACTGGCTGAACAGCAGATTCCATAGTGTCATAATAAGTGGCACAGGGTTTAGTTGGAGTCCTAGTGTCACCAGTGTCCCCCAAGGTTCAGTACTGGGCCCGTATTAGTATTCATCAATGCCTTGGATGAAGATGAATCCTCAGCAAGTTCACTGACAACACAAATCTGACAGGAGGGCTGATACCCCAGAGTGCTGTGAGCCCTTCAGAAGGGCCTCAGAAGGTTGGAGAGATGGACAGAGAAGAATTGTCTGAAACTTAATGAAGGGGAATGCAGGTTCCTGCACTTGAGGAAGAATGCACCTATACAGGCTGTATCATCCTTCCCATTTTCATTGTTTCTGTCTGTTATTTTGTCTTCATAATTCACACAACTAATAACATGTTTTATTTTTCTTATTTGCATCCACTGATTCATTATGAATCAACATTAATTTTCTTCCCTAGGAGGGCCTTAGAGCAGTTACACATCTGTCTCAGCCTGCAGTTAACCAATACCTCTGTAACAAAGGCTGAGCTGGTAATACTATTACAGACATATTTTCAGGAACATTAGGCATCTTCTAATTTGTGGTAAGCTCAACAATTCATCTTTACCATTAATCATTAATACAGTTTAGTTACTTTTCTTAAGTCAGCTGCAAAAGCATAATTTTGAAATACTTTCAGATCATGAAATGTTGCTTAGTGGTACTTACGCACTGTCCTTAATTATCACGTCAGCAACAAAGGGTCAGACAGACAGTCCCTATGCACACTATCTGCTCTATCAGCAACTGGTTGCTCTTTCGTCTAAGGTAATAAACAAGAAAAAGATCTCTTACTACTGTCATAACTCACAGGCATTACATACTTCTGAAAGCTTGCTGTAAGGGCTTTGCTGCTTAAAGACTGCCTGGTAAAATATTTCAGCAACAAAAATCAATAAACCTCCTTCCAAGTCCTGAGCATCCCGCAGAACAGTGTACTACTCTGCTCCCATATGTACAAGTTGTTTCCACTTATGTCTTAAAGACCAAGCAGTTTAAATTTGACTCCAAGGTAAACAAACATACCCAAGTCTCTAAAATCAGCATGAAAAAACATCATCATACAAATAACTAAACTACTAAATCTGGGTATTCCTTCATTATAACACAGATTTTTAGGTTACCTTACTCAATGACTTTTAACAGACAAAACACATTAACACATTGTTGGGGGTTGAATTG